>JAODAL010043478.1:0-33798 GCA_025379985.1 Phyllomedusa bahiana | reverse complement strand
ACCGCTCAGTTGTCTCGTCCCCCCCCGGGCTGTATCGCTGATAGTCACGCTCTGTCATAAAAGAGTGATAGGATGCCCCATATGGTATGAAACGTGGCTTAAGGTAACCGTTTATGTGTGTTTATAGGTTAGGGGCTTGAATTTTTAAAAGTATTAAAATTCATTACCAATTTGGTTTATTTTTTTTTTTTTTCCACAGATTATCGCATTTCCAAAAATCTGTGGAACATAGTAAGGAGGTTAAACAAGCAAGATAATAGTTAAATCTTAACTTACACTTAAAGGGCTTTAAAGAATAAGAAATCCACAAAATTGTTTATGGTGGTGTGTTTAAATGCCCTCTTTTGGTTGTTAGTGTTTTCCCCTGTATATACCCCAAAGAGATCCTGTTTACTTGGGGAGGATCGAAACATTTTGGGACCCATAGTTGAGGGACTAATGGGGCTTCTCTAGTCAGGGCAGGTTTATGACGGAACAGTCCTTTTTCGGGGCGTAACTGTTTTGGGAGCTTAAATCAGTTACCAGGGATCAATAGGATTAACTGCCTTTTCCTATACCTCTGTTTTAAACTTTTTACTTTTAAAATTTTTTTATGTAAGGGGGTTTTTTAGTATTATTGTTATTGAATGTTGCCACATTTTTTTAAACAACAAAATATTAAAAGTTATATTTTAGTTTGTTATCTCCCCATTTAGGGATTTGTGGTTTTGATTTCTTTGTGAGAACTGTGGTCTTATAATTAGGATCACTATTGTGGTTATATAATGCATTAGTTCTGTAGGTAAGGCCAATATATTTAGGAGGCTGGTTGTAAAATCAATCAGTTATTTGTAATGCTTTGTCTTGTCTTCAAAGGTTGCTTTTTATAGTTCTAGTTTGGATATAGTGCTATGGAAAAGCATACTTTTAAGCTTGTTCTTATTACTTCTGTATCTGACCTTTTTGAATGTAAATTTACTGTACTTTAAATCAAGTTACAAAGTTCTTAATTATATCATGTAGACACTAGACAAAGGGTGATGTCAATAATCTTCCATCTGTAAGAAATGCACTAAGGGTGGCATGTATGAACGGGGCTGTGCCAGATATCTGGTGTCTTTTTAGCCCGATATCCGTCACAGCCCCGTTCGCTACATTTTTAAATGGCCGGCACAGGAGGCGGGGTGCACTAGAACTGTAGTGAAGCTAAAGATTTATAGCTTCGCTAAGCCATTTCTAGGCGCATTAATGCTGGAACAGGTATACCACTTTCAAAGTGGTATGCCTGAGCCAGAAATGTCACCCTAGCACCAGAATTCGCCTGATTTATGACCCTCTGTAGAAAGGGTTCCCAAATAAGGCGCATTCTAGACTAATGTTATGCGCATGAAATTTGCCATTTAAACGCCAAATTTCACACGTGTCGCCCTAAGTGTATGAATGCTTTGGCCTCCCTGGTGTGCCAATCACTGATCATGGAGTTTTTTTAGCAGTGCACAACCACAGTAAGTACGAATTTGAATGAAGCATTTTTTGAGCATGAGAGCTGCCATGCCATTTAAAGTCTGTGGGACTGATGGAAACAGCCTAGGAGAGTGCTTGTCTATCTCTTTCAGCTCCATAGAATTTGAATGGCATGGCAGCAAACATGCTCAACCACCTTAAGCGCAATCATTCAGTGAGGTGGAATAGGTCTCACAAAACCTCTGTTATCACAAAGAAGGAAGTGGGATGACTTATATGATCGGATCTGAACCATTTTTTGGTGTCCTTTAAGCCAAAAAAACTAGTAGCCCTGTTCTATATATGTATTAACCCCTTAACGACCTTAGACGTAGCCATACGTCAGGTCCGTTTGGGGTTTCACAAGGCATCCTGGACTTATGGATATACGTCCAGAGAATCAGCTGCAGAACTCTAAAGCAGAAGCGCGCGATCGGCTCGGGTGTGGGTCATCTGTATAATACACTACATCACCCGCAGTGTCGGCCCGAACCCCTGGATCGCTCCGGGGGGGGGGGGGGCGGGGGGTTAACCCCTTAATTATCTTGGCGATGATCGAAGTCGCAATAACTAAGGAGACCAGGAGTTAGATCGCTCCTCCTGCGTCTCTGTCGGCGGGCAGCAGCGCACATCGGATCGCACCGATCTGTGCATCTCCTGCCCTCTGAACATACAGACAGCAAGAAGGCAGAGAATGCCTTTCCGGGTTGTCTGTGACGTCACGATGCCCGGCCGTGCCCTGTGGGCATGTCCCCCGCAATCGTGTCTGACAGTTGTCATATGAATCCAGTCATAGCAACAAGCTGTGCACTGATTCCAAATGAATGAGAGATCTAAAGATCTCTCATTTCAAATGCCTATTGGGAATAGTAAAATAAAAATGTGAAAAAGTTAAAAAAAGTAAAAAAATTAAATAAGAAGTAAAAACACAAACACGAAAAATAAAATAAAAATACTACACCGCCCTCTTTCCTCTTTACAAACGCCAATCGCCCAAAAAAAGATCAAAAATAAATAAAGTACCCAGATTTGGTATCGCGCGTGCCGTAACGAACGCTGCCCTATAAATTCTGTCATGTAATTTAACCCGTAACGGTGAACGCGTAAAAAAAAAAAAAAAAAAAAAACAACTCACAGAAGTAAGATTATTGTTCAACCCGCAGCAACATAAGAATGGATAAAAAGCGATCAAAAAGTCCTAGAAACGCCAAAGTGTACCAATTAAAACGTCTGTTCATCCGCAAAAAAAGTCCTTATACAGCTCTGTATACGGAAAATAAAAAATGTATAGTTTCTCCTCAGAAGTATAAGCGTATGCATAAATATTGTTTTACGCTCCACACACTAAAAACATTTCTTTTTTTTTAAATGCTTCTACATAAAAAAAACTATATAAATATGGTTATCACCATAATCATAGCGACCCAAAGAGTAAAGCTAACATATCACGATACCTGCAACAGTGAGCCCAGTTAAAAATAAAAATAAAAAACACGTACTAGGAATGCAGTATTTTTACTTCACCCTGGCTCCAAAAAATGGATTTAAAAAAGCGATCAAAAAGCCTATGTCCCACCAAAAATGAATACTAATAAAAACAATCACTCAGCTCGCAAAAAACAAGTACCTACACAGCTCCAAGCACAGAAAAATTTAAAAGTTTATTGGCTCTCAACTATGGGCGATGCAAAAAACGTATTTTCCTGGTTGAATAAAAGTGTTTTTACTGTATAAAAAGCAGTAAAACATAAAAAAATATCAAATTGGGTACGTGTAATCGTAATGAACCTGCTGAGTAAAGCTACCATGTCCATAATATACGTAACAGTGAACCCGCTATAAAAAAATAAAAAAATAAAAAACACTACAAGATAGCTGTATTTTTGTTCCAAACATCTCAGAAGAAACCTTAATACAAAGTGAACATAGCATCATAGATATGCAACCCCATAATTGGTACCAATAAAAACTTCAACTCATCCCGCAAAAAAACACGCCCATACACAGCTTCTGCAAACACAGCAAAATAAAAAATTTATGGCTGTCAGAATGGACAACATAAAAACGCAATTTTTTATAGACGTATTTCTAACGTGGAAAAAGTAATAAACAAAAAAACTATATAAAATTATATCATTGTAATTTGTAATCCGACCCCATAGTAATGTTATCCATACATTTACACTGCACGACGAATGCTGTAAAATTGAAACTCAAAAAACAATGACTGACCAGGCGTTTTTCCACCCATTTCAATGCCCAATTTTCTGCTAAAAAAAAAACCTATGGAACACCTGTGCATCCCAAAATGCACAGGTACAACCCCTAGATAGATCCTGAAGGGTGTGGAATCCAAAATGGGGGGACTTCTGGAAGGTTTCGCCTGTTCTGCTACTTTGGGGGCTTTTCAAATGCAAGACATGGCCCCACCAAAATCTGCATTCCAAAAGCCAAATAGCGCTCCTCCATTATACGCCCTGCATGCGCCCAAACACAAGTTTACACCCACAATGTAGGGTATTGCTGAACTTGAAGAAATTGCTTAACAAAGTTTAAGGGTTCTTTTTTTCCAGATTCCTTGTAATATATGAAACATTTTAAGCTAAAATTCAGATTATTGAAAAATTTTTTTTTTTTTAAATTTTCAACAGCATATTATGCTAAAAAAAAAATGTGAACTCACCTGTGGGGTCTATATACTCCAAATTGCAAAGCCCCTGGATATATCATTAGAGGGGTGTAGTTTTCCAATATCAGTCTACTGTAGGGAGTTTATTAAGTTTTAGCACCTTATGGTGTCCCCAAACCAGAAATTGGCGCCTAAATAAAATCGTATTGAAAATGAGACCCCAGAGAATAAGTAGGTTGCTCCCTCCCTATTCTGGGGCTTATGGGTGAGCCAAATAATGCACTAGGGCCACATATGGGAAAGTCTTCTAAAAATGCAGACATGTGGGAATGATATTAAGTTGATTTACTCGTCAATTTACCGTATCCAGTGAATAATGGATAAATAAACTTGGAAAATCTCTGCAAAAAAGTGAAATTTTGAAATTTCACCTCCACTTTGCTTTAATTTTCTGTGAAATATCTGAAGGGTTATCAAACTCCTAAATAGGGTTCTAAATACGTAAGGGGGTCTAGTTTTCAATGCATCACTTATTTGGGTATCTAACATGCAGCTCTCAAAGCCATGTCAGAAACTGAGTGGTCCCTGAAAAAGATGTATATTGCAATTTTTTTGAAAATGGAGAAATTACTACTAAATTTTCATAAGCACTCTAATGTCGTAAAAAATAAAAAAAAAGACATTTTAAAAAAGATGGCAACCTACAGTATAGTGGACATATGGTAGATTGCTAGTTATAACTATTTTGTGTGAAGTGAATTATCTGTCTTGCCCACGCAGAAATTTTGCAACTTTCAAAATCGCTAATTTTTCCAATTTTCATAAATTTTGATATTTTCACAAACAAACAAGATTGTATGGATAAAAATTTCTTACAACTTAAAGCACAGATGGTGTCCAACATAGAAAACAATCTCTTAAACACATGAAATAGGTAAAAGTTGTCCAAAAAGTAATTCTCACATAAATTGACACATGTCAGATTTCAAAAATAGGGCTGTGTCAGGAAGGTCAAAACAGGCTGGGTCCTTAAGGGGTTAATCATCATACATCAAAATTTGCCATAATCTGCACAAGACATGCCACTTTTGAATGCACCAAAGATTTGGGGGACATGCCGTGCTAGAGTCATACAATGCTCCAAAAAAAGCACCACAGTTTGGTTCAAAACTGTCGTACAAATCCAAACCAGTATCAAAGTGGCATGGCTGATACTACTTTTGGCGTAGAACGGGACACATTTATAAAGTGCTGTGAGACACTTTCTTACAGATGAAACTAGAAGTTTACATACACTATATAAAAATACACATATGTATGTGTTTCTCACTATCTGACATGAAATCAGAATAAACCTTACCATTAGGTCAATTAGGATTACCAAAATGATTTATATTTGCCAAATGCCAGAATAATGAGAGATAGAGAATTTTTTAAGACTATCATAAGTACCATCTCAGAGCACAAATTATCTACTTAAGAGATGCCAGAGTCCTGGTTCAGGGCGGGATTGGACCAGAATTCTGACATAAAGACCACACAGAACAGAGTGGCAGGAAGAAAGATGAGTGGTGAAGGCAGCTGTCAATCACTACTCAACCCAAACTGTATGCAGTCCGGCACTAGGATTAGCAGTAGAAACCTGACTGGTGCGGTGGAAACAAGTCAATCACCACCACAGACAGCGCAGAAATCAGACCAAGTTTAGACTAGTGCAAAGAAAGCATACAATATAGGCCCAAAATAATGGCCAAAAGCACAGTCTCTACTCTACTTTACGGGCAGAGGACTGCACTGATGTCTGAACAGGCATGGTCATAACAGTACCCCTCCCCCTTTTTATGAGGGGCCACTAGATCCTCAACAGGAACACCCTGAACAACAACGGTTGCTGGTGGAACATGTTTTTTTCAGAAGAGATTTGTGAAAAACATTTACAGAACATCTTTTGTTGGTAACATGCTTTGTTTTGCCTTGAGCTTTACAAGCCAACTGTTTTTGGCTGCCTGAAGATGCTTCTCTTCTACTTCCATGTCACTCTGAGAAGACGACCATTGTTTCTGAAATTAAAATTCTAGTTTGGAGACCTCTCTCTTTATCTCTGCCTGGGTGCCCTCGAGATCCCCAATTGGGGTGGTGATATCTGTTTCAGCTGCTGGGGGGGGGGGGGGGGGGGGGGGGGGGGGGGGGGGGGGGGGGGGGGGGGGGGGGGGGGGGGGCGGGGGGGGGGGGGGGGGGGGGGGGGGGGGGGGGGGGGGGGGGGGGGGGGGGGGGGGGGGGGGGGGGGGGGGGGGGAAAGTATCTGCTGTAGATGTACATTCTTCTTACTGCTTTCCTAGAGGCTTTTGGTTCTCAATTTAACTTCCTTTTGCAGACACTGGACCTGGATGCCTGAGTAGCTCCTCTGAATACCCTCAGGCATTGGAGTTCCCTGGCGAGGACGTAGGTTTTGGTGGGGCAATTCCAATTAAAATGACGGGAACTGCCACAGTACAGGAACAGTGTGTATTACATGTGATAGATCTTCCTGGTTTCAGTGTCCATGCCTCCGAGTTGCATATGTTCTGCTCCACAGATTGGAAGGGGAAGAGACAGATGTTATAGGGGAGGAAGAAAAGACACTGGAGACATGGATAGGTACTCGGTAAAGTTGAGCGAATTTCTCAAAAATTCAATTTGTCAGATTTGCCAAATTTTTTGTAAAAAATTGTTTCATCCTGAATTCTTTTGCGGCGAATCGCATTAAAAAACAGCTATTTCCTGGCTGCGGAGAGCCTGTATGGTATTGTAGAACATTGTGTTATTCTCAAATATAGATAGGGAGTGTGGTTTAGTAATGAAACAATGCTGTGTTTTAGTATGACACGCAGATGACAGTCGCCGCTCTTAGAATCGCTTCACACTTCACTTCTCTGGACAGTTATAGGGGCAAAACTGACCAAATACAGTAACTGAAGTGGGAATGCAGCGTGACAAGGTAACATCAGAGCCAGCTAGAAAGAACCGAGTTGAGAGCCAAGATCCTACTATAGCGTCA
Organism: Phyllomedusa bahiana; assembly: GCA_025379985.1. Classification (NCBI taxonomy): domain Eukaryota; kingdom Metazoa; phylum Chordata; class Amphibia; order Anura; family Hylidae; genus Phyllomedusa; species Phyllomedusa bahiana. The sequence goes on along the minus strand of JAODAL010043478.1, from coordinate 26,650 downwards.
AAGACCAGGCACAGGTCGCAGCACAGTAAGGGGATGTCACAGCAGGGGTCACTCGGCAAGGCCAGAGCTGCCGGTGTCATCTAGCTGCCGTGTGTTAACTACCAAGGAGCCAACTGTTTCTTGAAGGTTTTGACCTGGTTCACCAATTTCTCCCAGATGACATCTGACAACCCCGGCCAAAAGTCGATGCGTTCGTCAGACACAACCATTAGTTGGCATTTTCCGGGAGCAGGTTGGGGCAAGAGAACTAGAATGTACTGTGGACTATGCGCCACTAGACAGTGATGACGAACTATTTGAGGACAGTGGGCAGTAAAGAGGTGAAGCAGACATCCACTGCTTCTTGCAGTAGGCGGGCAAGTAGTGATGTGGAGAGTGGCATGGGGGTTATGTTGCGAGCGGTCAGGCTCCTTACAGCGAGACTGTTGAGGAGGACAGCAGTGACGGGCAATCGATGTAGCCAATTTTACTGGGGAGCCGGGTGAAGCAAGGACATCATCATCATCGGGAGAAGAGAGAGCCAGTTTGCGTGTCAGTCGCTGGTATAATCAGCAAGTCGGTAGTATGACTGGGAGTCAGCAGGGTGGCAGCAGTGCGAGGTCAGGAGCCAAAGGACCACAGAGGAGACCACCCGCTTTGCAGGACCCAGAAAGTAGCGGCACAGGGGCTCCCCTAGGCCGTGGTGGTAGCAGTTAGTCAATGCGGAGCATTGGTGGCAAAATCGCCTACTCTGCAGTGTGGCAGTTTTTTGCCAAAGTAGCGGAGGAGGAAAACATGGCTATATGTAGAATCTGTGGGCAGAAAGTGAAGCGTGTCCAGAGACCTAACATTGGCACCACGGCCCTACGTCAACATATGCAGCATCACCATCCAGTGGCCTGGGAGAAACGTGTCTCAGATGCGGTGGTCCATCCTGCCGTAGCAGCAGCACCCAGTGGCACGCATCCCATTTCAAGCAGTCACTCATGGAGCCAGCAGTCGTTCACCGAGACGATTGCCAAGAGACAGCAGTGTGTGTCTAGCCATCCCAAGGTGTAGAAGCTGACTGTGATCTTGCCTAAGTTGGCGTGCCTGCAGTCCCCTTCTCCCTTTTCAAGTGTGGCTCTGCACATTTAGAGAACTGATGGCTTGTGCCAAGCCCGAGTGGATAGTGATGAGCGATTGTGTCAACTAACGAGATATCGGGAATCGATAGTCCCGATATAGGCAAATTAGCATGCGATATAACGATAGTCGATATTGCCGATGACCATTAAAGTCTATGAGAGGAACAACACTTAATTCTTTATACCCAAACAGGGGAGAGATCTGAAATTAACATCCACAACAGTAAATCATGATATGTGCTACATTCTCAAGCAAGACAATTAATCAACAGAGTAACAGAAAAAACTGACAGACTATTCACTACTCCCCTGTTCTTGTACCACAGCATGACCCTTAAAACCTGCATGACCCACAAATTAAAAAAAGTGTTGCCAGAAGGCATATTTTTTGAACCAACATTTTACTTTGAACTGGAAATTGACTACCCTGTCCAGAAAGCAGCATGGCCCTTAAACCTGACGACCCACAGATTAAACAGTGCGGAAAAAGGAGTCCTATGAACCACCATTTAGTTGAACAGACATTGACATGGCCCTGTCCTGTACCATAGCATGACCCTCAAACCCTGCATGACCACAGATTAAAAAGTGCGGAAAAAAGGACAGTCCTTGAACCACCAATTTAGTTAACTGGACATTGACTATCTCTGTCCTTGACCGCAGCATGACCCTCAAATATGCAACTGACCCACAGATTTAACAAAAGTGTCAGAAAAAAGGAGTCATTCACACATTTTAGTTGAAACTGGACATTGATTAACCACGTCCTTGACCGCGAGCATGACCCTTAAATGAGCATGACCCCACAGATGTACCAAGTGCTCAGAAAGGCAGTATTATTAGAAGCACATTTTTAGTTGAGCTGGACATTGACTATCCCGGTCCTGTACCACAGCATGACCCTCAAACCTCATGACCCACCAGATTAAAAGGGCCGAAGAAAGTAGTCTTTGAAGCAGTATTTTAGTGAAATGTGACATTGACTACCCATATACTGTCACACAGCATGTACCCATAATCCGCACAGGTGGCCCTTATGGACCATCAGCTGAAATTTCGCAATAAGAAATAAACTATATTTAAAAAAAAAAAAAATCCAAAACTCATGCTAGCCGTTAGAGATACTTTGCCATTCTACTTGTGACATTTTTCACCGTGGACATTAGAATGTGAAGCAAAAAACAGATGTCCCCAGTAGGTCAAAAGGCTGTCTGAAAATCTGCACTTCTACCTGTCAAGTAGGGATTGAAGGAAATTACTGATTCAAGGCGGTGAGAGCCTTAGACGTGGCTCAACGCAGTTCAGCTAGCAGGGCCGGAGTAATAGTGGTGTCACTAGAAGCCAGTGCTGGCACTCCATCATCTATTAACTACACGCCAGGTTTCAACTAAGCATCGCCGGAGGTTACAGTGGGTGCGGTGAGAGCACATTTGAGTATTCTGGTTACTAGTAAGCTAAACAGGAGTACTCCATGTCAAGCAACAGCAACAAAAGTTAATAAGATTTCAGGTTATATAAAAGAAGAAATAAAAACCTGTTTTCCCAATGCAGCATTAACCCTTGATAAATTAATAAATTCCCTACAATAACACAAATACAGGATTGAATTTTAGTCTCCACAGTGTCAGTTGTATGTTATATTCCTGTTCCATATTATATGGGTACCAGTAGTATCAGCTCTTCAAGTTATATTATTATAGCATGGTGTGGTGAGGAGTAAAATATTTCACTTTTTGTATAAATAAATATATAAAAAAAAAAAACTAAATAGACTCATCAGTGGAATATTTTGAATCAAAAATACTTACAAGTTGCTTCATTTTTATTTAAGATTCATTGGAATAATAATAATAATAATAATAATAATAATATGCAAAGTTTAAGCTCAAATATAAAAATATATCCATGTGTATATACAATATGGTAGTACACACTTAGGAACCAACAGTAATATTACTTGCTTTTCATCAAGGGAGCATAACATTGTTATTTCCTAATGAAATGTGATACGATGGTTTCTTGGGAGCATTAGTTATTAATTCAGCTTCAGACAGCTGTTTCACATTTCTCTTTGTCATTGAAATTAGACCATATTACTTTGCATTATTTGCACATAGCAAAACAATTTTAGCCTTAGACAAAAAGCAGGACTTTAGAAAGTTAAATTAGAAATTAAGTGGATAAAAATCCAATCTCAGATCTTTATATAAATATATGATAGATGTTGGTCCCAACTATGGGACTCATATCTATCTCCACAAGGAGGGTCCTCTAACCCCTATCCTCATTCATGTCAAGACTGCCACCTCTGTTCTTGAGATAGGTCTGTATCTGAGAGATGGAATCTATCTTTATCAGACAGTGCTGTATATTCAACAATCAAGCAGACAGGGGCAGTTCTAAATCATCTCGGCCTTCTCAGTGGAGAGTCCGGATAATACTAATAGATGGCTCTCTACTTGCATATCTGCACAAATAATGAGAAACTTGTACCAATGTCCCAGAACATCCATGCAGGGTTAAATGTCGATCGCTCAGACATTTGTAGTTTTACGTCTTGTTAAATAGTGCTATTGATTAGTATCTAAGGAAAAAAGCTTTCAGAAAGTGCTAGGTTTATCACATACTACCGCTAAGATGATTATTTATTTATCTAACACCAAAATATTCTACAGTATTTTACAAAGATTGTCATCATTCACATCACTATCTGATCCCATTGAGCTAACAATCTAAGTTCAAAATGTATGTTTTTATTTTATATGTTTTTAAAATAAAATGAGAGAAACCCATACAAACATAGGAAACATCCACAAACTCCATGCAGATGTTGTCCTTTGTCAGATTTAAACTCAGGTCCCCAGCATTGTAAAATAGTACTAACCAAAGTGCTACCATGCTATTCTGTGGTATGATACCACATCATTAAGCATCACACTACATCATTACATTTATATTATTTCAGTTCTGTTAAATGGATTTTATAATTAATTATTGAGTGTTGAAATGTGTAAGCCTATAAAGAAACCAAATCAATTGGTTTTATGTTTAATTGTCAGAGAAGGGAAAGTGCACTAGAGGGCATAAGGTCTGGTGTGATAATAAACAGAGCCAAAAGGTCAACAGGATGCATGACATATTGTTGGGCTTTAGGTCTATGCTTACTGGCTCCATGTGAATAGAGATATTTTCTGCTAGAAACAAAGCAGTGAATCTCAGAATACCTCTGTCCATTCAATGAAGCATAACACATTTTTTTTTTTTTCTGGCAGAGTAATATAGAATCAGACAGACAAAAAAGCCTCTGTATAAAACTGGACTATATTCAAATGAAATTCAGCACTCGTGAGGATCTTTCTTATAGCATCTTTTTTACATGTTATTTATTCCCATTTTAAAAATAAAATCAAAAGTCTGATACAAATGTACGTGTGTTACGCGTTTCAAGTCTCCTTGCGGACTTTCACTTTCACCGTTTGAGTAAGAGTCAATGGGGAAACTCGAAATGTGTAAGATGTATTTGCATTTGTTTCATACTTAAATTTTATGTATTTTCATGGGACCAAATTAATGTAAGGCTGTTTTACAAAATATTCTGGTTTCATTTGAATATAGTCTGCACTTCCAGTACCAACATGGATTTTCTCCCTGCACCATGCATGAAGCAGGAAAATAAGATGGGGACCATATAGGTGAGCAGTGTTTTTTCCTGTTTTTCTGAAAATAAAATTGGATACATACATATGGTAATACAGTAGATGCCGCATAAAACTCTGTGACAGCTTTATTACAGTTTTGTATGAAACAGTAATCCTAATATGCCCACATGCATTCCAATTTAGATTATGACCTGTGTGAGCAATTTTACAGTTTAGTTTACTGTACAGTTATTATTATTATTATTTATTTTAGAGCGCCATTGATTCCAGGGTGCTGTACATTCAAGGGGAGTTACATACATAGAAAATGTTGAACAAATACAATGGTGACGATAAATGACTAACAACTGATACAGAGGGAGAGAGGACCCTGCCCATGAAGGCTTACAATCTACAGTTGAAGGGAGCATGCGGGGGGTGGGGAGGATGGGGTGTGACTAGCCATGTAATGGAGCAGACGCGTCTCCCGTGAGCCCTATTCAGGACCTACCTTAATCAAGATAATGGGCAATTAATATGGGTCATAGAAGGTCTAAAGGAATGGTGCAGGCTTCCAAAACCCCTTCTTTAGCGGCAGGTATCGCCATCTCAATTTACTTTGCCCTGCTGCAAGACCTAAACAACAATTCTCTGACCTCCTCCAGAGCTGCTGGCGCCATCTTGCCTGCCATCATCTAAACACTGCTACAGGAAGAAAGTCATCTCTCCTGCCTCCACACACAGTGCACCGGAGATCCTGGCAGAATTCACTGACTGCTGCAATCAACACCTTCGGCGGAGTCTGTCCAGGCACAGCCCACATCCTCTGACTCTAGCAGTGAACTCCACCCGCAGGCGCCAATGGAACCCGATCCCCCACTGGCAGGAATTAAAGGGAGACAGGATGATCAGAGTGCTTCTCCCTTGTCACTGCCCGGGCAGTCTAATGATTAATATCCGTGGCATCCTCTCCTCTCCCAACAACCTACCAGAATCATAAATGGTACGGTCACTCTGTACAACCCTATGGAGCTAGTGAATCAGTGCTCCAAGATGGTGTCCTCACCCCCAAATGAGCTGTCACCATCTTCTTCTCCATCTGAAACTCACATCAGCTCACTTGCTACATTAAACAGCTCCAATATTTGGGTTGCTGAGGAGCCAACTGATACAGTTTAAGTCTCTGCTGCTGCAGAAAATAACCTCTCTGCACTATCATTGTCATGTATGACAAGTGACATTCTCTCCCCCAACTTAGAAGTCTATCCTTTAGGGAAGCTTCATCCTCCTCTAACACAACTTGACTTACAAGGTTCTGCTCTCATCCTGAGCTCTACGAATGCCCTAAGAAGTATAAAGGATTCCTCCTCCAGCCTGACTCCTCTAACACACCTGTCTAGAACTAATGTGTCCCAGGGTAGCAGCAGACCTCTCTCAGGGAATCCACCTGATGGATCTGATACACGGGCTCTTGAATCAATACCTGATGCAGAAGATGTTCTATTGAATAACTCAGATTCTCCCTCTAACATGGACTTGTTGCCACATGCCTCTCTCCCTGTATCCAATTTATCCTAGGGTAGCGGCAGGCCTCTTTCAGGGAAACAAAATATTACATCTCATGTACCGTGTCAGGATTGCGCTACTGGCCCTTTAAGGATTTTGTTGTACCCTCAGCCAGGGTGCAGCTTGGTGCTTATTGGGATAAGCACTTGAGTTAAACCCTGGCTTGGGCAGGGTATTTAAACCTCTGCCTGTCAGTCTGGCCCTGCTGGTGATTACTTCTTTTGTCCTAGCTGTTGGTTTTTGCTCTGCTTTGTTGTTTTGCTGGTTCTCTGAATTTTGGCTTGTCTTCCTGATTACTCTCTCATCTAGTCTTTCGGTACTGTGCACACTTCTGGTTTGACTCTGGCCCGTCTGACTATTCCCTATTTGTTGTCTCTATTTGTCTGTTCCCGATTGTCTTCCGTTTATCTTCTGTCTGTTATCACACATTTATTAGGGTATATTTCAGAAAAAGGTTCAAGTGTGGGATCACCCTTCCTGGGCGGGTGCTCTGCCTCGGCAGGGCAAGCTAAGGACACATTAGCGTATCCTTTACACGCCAGATGTCCGAAGTAACACTGGATCTTTGTTTCCACTTGAACCATCAGTTGATCTTTCTGAGATCCACAACACAGCACTTGAACAAGATCAATGCAGTGGTTCCTGGCACTCTGGCACAAATTCATCTAAATGGGGAGGGAGCCCATCATGGCCTTCTCATAGTCCTAATGTAGTATATAGGAGTAGGTGGTGCAGTATACTATTCATGGTTAAAAATGTTTGATAATGTTTATTAATAATTGCAATGTTTTCTGCTAAAAATTGCTTTAAAGAATGTTTTGCAATCATTTATTCAGTATTGATTCCCAAAAGTGTCTCTAACAGTTTTTGGAATTTTTTTTATGTCCCTTAACACTGGAAAATTTTTCCCTTTCTATCAAAAACTTTTAAAATCATAACATGTTTTCCCCAAAGTGGAAAATTATTTTTTTGGGGTTTGTTTTTAAACTTAGTTTTAAAACCCCAATGTACTTGACCTGGTATTTTCCCGTTGCTTTCCCATTTCCCCAATAGGGTTAAAAAAATTACCCCATGTATGAATAGCAGATCCGGGGAGACTTTTACACCCCAAAAAAATTGGGGATTTTACATCCCACAGTTCTTATAGTCAAAATTGTTTTTGGTTTTCCCACAAAAATTAAAATTTCTGGTTAGACAAATGTTAAAAAACACTTCCATGGGAAAATTTTTCCTACGCTGATCATGCCCCTATCCATTGGTTTTAAACCCTTTCGGGGATTTGGGTTTGCCCTTGTTTCTTTGGGGAAAATTTAAAAATGAATCACCCCTAAATGATTCCTAGGGTTTATCTGATTTAAAACCCTTTTAATTTAAAACATTTTAAAAAGTAAAATCTCTATGTTTCTATATCCCCCAAAATTTAAAGGGGAAACCTCAGATGAACCTTGGGGAAAGTACTCATAAAATAGGGAGTCCAATCAAAAGAGCTGAAATCTAAAAAAAATAAAATTTCCCTTTCTCTTTTGGGATAAGTTCTTTGGAATTGGGCTCACAAATTCAAAACCTATCTTGGGGAAACCTTATTAAAAGGTATGACTTTTGAGATTCTTCAACTTTGGGAAAACAAAAAAAAAAAAAAAAAACAAATTTGTTCCCAATTTCCTTTTAATTTGGGAAAGGCAAAAAAACCCTTAGTGGTTTCGGGCCCCAAGCACTTTGGTTTAAAAGAGAATCATTTTTTTGCCCCCTAAATTCAAGAACTCAAAAGGGGCCCCAAGATCATATTTTTTAACAGTTTTAGATTTTATTAATTTTTCATAACTATCACTTTAATCTTTTTTAATTTTCCCCCTTCTCCCCAAATTTTCAACTAGTCTTAACCCCATCCCCCCTTTCTTCAGGCATACTTGGGGGAAAAAAGGGGCCCTCCCCCCCTTTCCCCATCTTTTCTCTCGCCCCTTGGGGGACCCTTTAAAATTGCTCCGGGAATCTCGAAACGCGATATAAACCCCCCCCTTCTGGAAAAAAACCCCCGGTCTGGGATGAATGCCCCCGAAAATTTTTTATAAGTTTTACATAAAGGAAATTTGGGAAAAATTATCCCTTCCTCTTCTAAAGCTTTTAAATCCCCGGGCATCTTCTACTCCCCCTTTGGGGATTCCGCTTTCTGAAAGCAAATATCGTGTTACCCAAAAGGGAAGGCAGGGAAACCCTGCTTCTGTCCGGGCTATCGCCCTTTTTCTCTTATTAACACAGATGCAAAACTTTTTGCCAAGATGCTTGCTCTGTGAGTCCGTCTTTTTAAAAAATGCTCTCTTAAAATCTCGCCCAAAAGGGGGGTTTTCACCCCCCTTAGGGGGGGCCAAGAAAAACAACACAGGGAAAAAACTTTTCCCCTTTTTTTAAACCCAACATTAAAAAACATCTAAAAATTTAAATTTATATTTTTTATAAACAAAATGCGGGAAAAAACCCTTTGGGTTTAAATTGGCCCGGGGTTAAAATTTCAAAAACAGAGTTTTAGAAGCCACAGTTGTGGGCCCTATTATGCAAGGTAGGATTATGGTTTTGTATCAATCCTACCAAGCTCAAAATCGTATTAAATAGACTTTTTTCCAAACCCCCAAACGTCATCGTAAGGGGTTTCCAAGGCAGGGATTATCCTCGGGTCCCCTTACTTATATTAGTTTTGAAAATCTAATGAGGCATACATCCAGATTTCATCTATCCATGGGATTGAAATAGACAATTAAAATATTAAGTGTTTTGCACTTTTGCAGATGACTTGTGATTATACCTTGCAGAACCTCTTATGCCTTTTCCTGTGGTAATTGATTTGTTGGAAGAATACGGTTTACTCAGAAACCATAAAATTAACATGACTAAATGTGTAGCCTTAAATTTAAATATCTCTGACCATATTTTATCACAACGTAAAACTCCCTTCCTTACTTCCCTTAAAAATATTTAGGCGTCCAATTTATCAAACCCTGATAAAGCTTTTGATTTCAATTTTACTCCTCTTCTTCACAATATAAGACAGGATCTGCTGAAATGGGATAAAACAGACGTTTCATGGATTGGTCGCATAAATATTCTCAAGATGAATGTGCTGCCTCGTCTATTATATCTCTTACGAGCCAATTTCAACTGGAGTGATGGTAAGCTACATTTTTGTTTTTGTATTTATTTACCAATTATGTTTTGCTTTTACTTGACTTTTCTTCATTTCTTTTAGATCTCCTAGAGAACTTGACCATGCAATACTTTGATTTCTTGCAAAGAGTAACATACTGCCATGCTTTTGTATTACAAAATATTATGTATGTCGATATTTTAATCTCTTACCGACATTGGACGTATGAGTACGTCTAAGGCTATGTTCACACAGTGTATTTGCAGGGGAATTACGGGCCCGCAAATTTCCTGTGTGACCGGGGGGGGGGGCGGGGGGGGGACGAGAGGGGGGCCCATTCGCGGCCCATTTACTTAATTGTAGGGCGCGTATTTGCGGCTAAAATTCACATGTCAATTATCTCCCCCCCCCCCCCCCGGCGGGGGTTTCCGGGGGGGGAGAGGGGAAATCCATGTTCCTTTTGAGAACTGTGAATTACCGTAATGAATGGGCTTTTTTCGCCCGTAATTGCCGCACTTCGGCGCGAATTCACCGAAATACGGCCCATTTTAAGCCGTGTGAACATGCGTTTAATGTCGGTAAGGGGCTTTGTAGCATAATCGCAACTAAATGCGACTAACACCTGGCAATTACAGCGCATGGGGGTGCTGACACCAACCCACAATGTTTAACCCCTTAGACGCCGTGACAAAGATGTCCGCGGTGTCTAAATCAATGAGAAACAGTGCCGTGCACCGTTCCACACTTCTATCGGGGCGCACGCAGTGAAATTGCGGGGCCCAGATCACCTAACAAGGCAGCTGGAAGCCTTGTGAAGCCTTCCCTTGCTGCCATGTTTTTGATTTTACTACTTTCGGCCCCAGGCAGGAAGTAGTAAAACTGCCACCTTTGTACACCCTAATGCATTGCATTAAAATGCATTAGGCTGTAAAAATGATTGCGTCCCAAAGTGGTGCAGTACCCTAGACATATTTAAAGTTAAAGTAAAAAGAAAAAAATGTTTTAAAGTGTAAAAAAATAAAAAAAAAATTAAAAGTTCAAATCACCCCCCCTTTTTCCATTTTACAAATAAAAACAAAAAAATAATAAGAATAAAGCTACACATATTTGGTATTGCTACATCTAAAAAAGTCCAATGTATTAAAATATAACATAATTTATCCTGTACGCTAAACACCGTAGAAGAAAAAAGTTCCAAAGCCCACAAAAAATGCACCATCACTCAAGTAAGTAGGTGTTAGTACAAAAAAAGTTATTGGTCACAGAAAATGGCGCCACAGCGCAAGTTTCAAAAATAGAAAATGTTTGGAATTTTTTTTTACGGTACCAAAACATTACGGAAACTGTACATTACGGAAACTGTTTGGTATTCCCGGATGCGTATCCACCTGTAGAATATAGATAATATATCATTTTTACCAAAGATTGAGCGCCGCAAGTACTTTTTTTTTTACTTTTTTTGTGTCCCCACTCAGAATTTGTTTGCAATTTCCCAGTATATTCTGTGGTCATGTGAATAACATCATTAAAAAGTACGTCATGCAAAATAAAAGCCCTCTTATGTCTATATCGATGAAAAAATTTAAAAAAATTATGGCTCTGGGAAGGCGAGGAAGGAAAAATGAACATGAAAAAAAATAAGTCTTGTCATCAAGGGGTTAATAACAGTAGAATATTTGGCAGTACCTAATAGAATTTTGTACATTGTAGAACTGGAGATTGTTAAGCCCTCGGCTCCCATAACAACCCATAAGAACTGTGTGGCAAATTTTTGAGATATTGAGAGACTTACACAAATAGCAATGGCATCTATAGGATTATACAGCTGAGATAAGAGTTTGATATGATCCTTACTATTGCAGCGAGTGGCCAAGTATCTGTTATTGCTAACATCTGCTAAGCAAGACATGGCAAACTTCTTAACTCTTTACCGACATTGGACGTATGGGTACATCCTGATGCCGGTAAGGGTCTTTGTAGCGGAATTGCATTGCAATCTCACTACATAGCAGCTGGGTGACACCTGACAGTTAAAGCATGAGAAGATGTCGCCGCCATCCCGCGCTGTTTAACCCCTTAGACGCCGTGGCAAAGATGGCTGTGGCATCTAAATCAATGAGAAATGGTGCCACGCACCGTTCCTCACTGCGATTGGGGCACCCGCCACAAAATCGCAGTCTCCAAGGTGCTTAACATGGCAGCTGGAAGCTTTGTGCAGGCTTCCATCATTGCCATGTTTTCAATTTCAATGCTTCTGGCCCCAGGCTGAAAGTATTGAAACTATCATCTTTGTACACCCTAATGTATATTCTATACAATGCATTAGTCTATATAAATTATTGTGCCTAAGCCCAGACTGCCCATAGACTTAACCGGGCCATAGACTAAAGCGGGTCGCCAGGGTCCGCACGCAGCTACAGGGGCCGCAGTGGTCGCTTAAGTGACCAGGGTCCGGCAGGCCTCCCTCGCCACACGGCTGCATTGTTGGGTCACATAGACCCAGCCATGCAGCGATCATGGCCGCCGCCTGCACCGCGTAGGCAGGGGCTCAGGCAGATCTTCTGATCCTGGCCATTCATGCCCCTGGAGGCCGCGCAGCAGGCAGTGTGATGTGATGATGTCATCGTGCCACCGGATCCGCAGCCCGTACTAGGCCGTAAGCCAATGCATAGGCTTACAGTCTAGTAGACACTGGAAGAAGTGTCCCGGAGTGGGCGCCGTGATGACGTCACGCTGCCCACTCCACATTGTGAGAAGAGGAGAGAAGAGGGAGGACAGGAGACAGATGAGTATTTTTTTAATATGGCTTTCTCTACCAGGCTATTTAGTAGGGAGGCCCTACCTGGCTAATACTAGAGCAGCCCTACATAGCTAATACTATGGGTACCCCTACCTGGCTAAAACTAGAGCAGCCCTACCTGGCTAATACTAGGAGCACTTCTACCTGGCTAATACTAGGGAAGCCCTAACTGGCTAATACTAGGAGCACCTCTACCTGGCTAATACTAGCGGCACCTCTACCTAGCAAATACTAGGGCAGCCCTACCTGGCTAACACTATGGGCACCTCTACCTGGCTAATACTAGGGGCACCTCTACCTGGCTAATTACTAGGGAGGCCCTACCTGGCTAATTACTAGGGCGGCCCTACCTGGTTAATTACTAGGGCGGCCCTACCTGGCTAATACTAGGGGCACCTCTAACTGGCTAATTAAGAGGGGCACCTCTACCTGGCTAACAACTAGGGGCACTTCTATCTGGTTAATTACTAGGGGCACCTCTACGTGGCTTATTATTAGAGTGGCCTTACCTGGCTAATTACTGGGTGAAGCCCTACCTGGCTAATTAACTACTGTTGACGGCCCTACCTGGCTTATTACAGGGAGCAGCCCCATCCACCTGGGTTATTACTGGGGGCAGCCCTATCTATCTAAATACTGGGGATGGCCATACCTGGGTAATTACTGATGGCAGCCATACCTACTTGGCTAAATGCTGGGGTCAGCCTTATCTACCTGGCTAATTACTGGGGGCAGCCCTCTCTACCTATCTAATTACTGGGGGCGGCCCTGTCTACCTACCTATGTACTGAGGGAAGGTCCTGAAGTACCCTAGGGGGACTCAAAGTTATAGGAAAAAAAATGTTTTAAAGTGAAAAAATATATATATTAAAAGTTCAAGGCAACCCCTCTTTCACCATTTTACAAATAAAAAAAGAAAATAATAAAAAAGTTATACATAATTGGTATTGCTACATCTGAAAAGTCCGATCTATTAAAATATAAGATCATTTATCCTATACGCTGAACAATGTAGAAGGAAAAAAATTCCAAACGCCAAAATTCGGTTTTTTTGGGGTCATTTCACATCCCGTAAAAATTATTAAACAATTTTTTTTATTAAAATAAATTTTATCAAAAAAGTTGCATGCATACCAAACTGCTAGCAATAAAAAGTACACTTCAGCCTGCACCCTCACTGAAGTCTCTAGGTGTTAAAAGTTCAAAACACCCCCCTTTTGCAATTTTTCAAATAAAAAAAATAAAATAATAAAACAGTTACATATATTTGGTATTGCCACATCCGAAAAAGTATGATCTATACAGTCTGTAGGTGTTAGTGCAAAAAAGTTATTGGTCACAGAAAATGGTGCCGTGGTGCAAGTTTCAAGAATAGAAAATGATTGGAATTTTCTTACGGTACATGGCACAAGTACGTTTTTTTTTTTCACACTTTGTCCAACCATGTCTAAAACCATTAGAAAGTAATATAATGGTAACATATATAACACCATTAGAAAGTACATCTTGTCCTGTAAAATAAAAGCCCTCATATGTCTATGTAGGTGGAAAAATAAAAAAGTTAAGGCTCTGGGAAGGCGAAGAGGGAAAAATGAACATAAAAAAAAGACCTCAGTGTTGAGGGGTTAACTAATCCCCGTATTGCAAGTGCTGAGAAGGATCTAATGTAAATGTCACTAGTACTGGAAATGTATGGCATGCTTATGCTTAAAGGCATTGTCACACTACAAAGATTACATTTTAAATTAAAGATCATTAAAAAACAAGCAAGTTTGCAATATATGTCAATTACAAATACCCTACCTATTTCTAGATAACTTGTCTTGTAGGGGCACCAGAGGCTGCTCAGGTCTCTATGGGCACCGACCTGCTTGTCTTCCCTCATAGGCTGCTGGCTCCTGCATCTCATCACAGCAGGTCGGAGTCAGGAGCAAGTTCTCCTGTGCATCCTCCCTCTGCCTGCTGTCAGCACAGAGTGCAGAGCAGTGACTGAGGGCCAGCTTGCCTTCCTAATTATTATTCAATGCCTGTTAACTGTTTCCTGCCCGAGTCACCTCCAGCAGAATACTCATTAGCATTCACTCTCCCTGTCTACCTATTCATGCTACTCTGGCAGGAAATAGTCAACATGCAGGGAATAATTAGGCAGAGGGGATGAGGGGAGGAGGAGAGTTTGGTTGTAGAATGACAGGGCAGCTGGTATGGAAGGAAGATCACACATGAATGGACACTATTGAACTGTACATAGGAGTTCAGCAGGGGGAGGAGAACTTATCTAGACAAATGCTCTCCCTTCCAATGTGGAGACTGATTGAATTAGTCTCTGCATCCATAGGGAGCGAGCAAAGCAGCATGATGATGTCACCTACATGAAGGGAGGGAGAGAGGAGACCAGGAAGCTAGTAATCCCGCCCAAGATTTGAAAAATCCAACACAGAAAGCAGCAGCAAGGTAGCATAAAAGCCTGACGTGAGACAACCCCTTTAAGGGGCTAAACCTATGTCAGGTGAAAATATACATGTATGTTTCATAGCTGGCTGGTTGGAATTATACTGTCTTTACTAATGAAGCTTAAGGAGAACCAAAAAAGCTAGTCTTTCTACAAAATATCTAAACATAGAAAACATACATATTACAGATTACTTTGTTCATTAGAAAGTTGGGATGATTCATTACATTTAGAGATTGCAGTTACATGTAATCTCTAATAGCTCTTGTATGATTTCATCTACCTATATTATATGTTATGTGTCCTGTTGGCAATAATTAGTTTTTATGTGTAGGGATAAATTAAAAAGAAAAAGCAATTACAATGATAAATAAAGGGTTTAAAATTGAGTGATAAACTGAAATTAACTATCAATCCATATCAATTGAAACATTGAAGAACACTAAAACAGTTTAGCAGAATATTTGTCAAATCCATTGTAAGACGGCAAGTCAGCTTATTATGCAACAAACGATAATTTAAAATTCAACTAATTAGTAATAAACTATTTCTAAAATAGTATTTTATGAAATTAGTAGGAATTCAAGCACCAGAAGCAAAGTAGGAGTTTAGAGTAAATCTGCAATATGTTTTATTATGTTGTTATTTCATAAACTGAGAACAGATGATCTGATTCAGCCGCTGTTTAACTTTTCCCATGTTTTAAAGTCTTCTTGGGTTTATTTAAAACAATAAAGCAATGAGGAATAGCAAACATGTTATGGATATAAATCAAAGTATAATAAAACAGGAGTATATACTTCTGTATGGTAAATCAGGAAATGTAAACAGAGTACTAGAAAAAATGTATCTACAACAGCTATAATGCAATCATTTAAACTGTCACGGGTGTCCTTGCGACCCCCGTGTCGGGTCGCAGGCACACCAGCCCCCCGCTGCGAGCAGCGCGGCGTCCCGACCCTCGGGCTGCGGGCGTGCTCGCAGCTCCCTTCACTTACCTCGCCGCGCTCCTGCTGTGCTTCGGGCGTGTGGCCCTGCGGCCGGCCGGACGCGCGCTCGCCCCTAGAGGGCGTGCGCAGCACTGCAGCTCTATTTAAAGGGACAGCGCGCCCGTGATTGGCTTCACCGGGCGCTGACCCTATTTAAGTCCTGCCACTTCCTTACTGCCTTGCCAAATCGATAGTGCCCTGTGCCTAGAGAGGAAGCGTTCCTGAGTATCTTGTTTGTCTACTCTGTACCATACCTTCTGCCTCCTTCCCTTGACTACCAACCATTGCCACCTATCCTGAGCTTCTGCCTGTCCCCGACTACAAACCATTGCCGCCTGTCCTGACCTTCTGCCTGTCCCCGACTACGAGCCTGCTTCACGATTCTGTACCGCGCAACACCTCGGCTGCCACCGCAAGCAAGTCACGTCAGGGGTAGCGACTTGGTAGCAATCCGCCGCAGCAAGTCCATCCCGCTTTGTGGCGGGCTCTGTTGTACACCGGACCTACATAGACTCCGCTCGCTGGCGTGGCTTATACCATCGCTTGTGGTGGTCCCTAGGATCCCCGACCACATCTGTTAGCCTTCGATTCGGCCATGGATCCTGCCAAGGTGCCTCTACCGAGCGTCTCTGACATCACCAGCATCGTGGCCCAACAGTCGAAACAGATCGCTCAGCAAGCGCAGCAGCTTAACCAGCTGTCTACTATGATGCAGCAGCTCCTCGCTACTCAGTAGCAGCTGTCGGCTGCCGTGGCTTCTTCTGTGGCAGCCGCTCCGGGGATGTCCACCGGTCCTAAACTCCAGTTGTCCATGTCCGAACTTGATAGTTTGCATGGGGGACCCTAGCGCCTGGCCGAGGCTCGCATCTCACCCCAGTGTTCCCTCCAAAGTGGAACTTATGGCAGGATAATTCCTGCTCGGAAAGTCCTGCAAGGTGGCCTCGTGGTCAGCAGATCTCCTCTTCCTGGGGGAAAGCCTGGGCACTGGGGACTCCTCTCTGGGACCGAGGGTTCCAGTCACTCGCTGATCTTGTTACGCCCAACTCCTGCAGGAGTCCGCAGTGTCTTCGAAGAGACTGCTAGCGTTTCGGCTGCCGAGACCGCATTGACTGAATATGCAGCAAGGGAAACTCCTCGTATCGGTTGGAACTAAGTGCCACAGGCAATTCCGTACACTAGCTTCGGAGTTGGCTCCTTTGGACAGTATGACGTATTGTGTGCCACTTTTAAAGATGGGCTTCTTCAGGCCAGAGTTAAGGATGCCCTTCGCCTACCTGGGACCCTCGGATCTTCTTTAAGCGAGGCATCCATCTGGCGACCCGTTTAGATAAATACGTTTTTTCGGAGAGACAGGAAAGAGCGCCGGACAAAAGCTCGTGATCTGGACCGAAACACGTCGTCTGCCCCGCCTTTGAACCGGTGTTCCTTCTCGGCCTAACACTGCCTCACTTCTCAACCAGCCATGGAAGAAGCCAGGCAAGTGGACAGTGCCTCACCTGTCTCTGCAAGACACTGTCTCGACGCGTGTGGGGTATCTGTGCCTCATGCACGGCAGCCCTGAACATCTCCTCAGGGGTTGTCCGCTCCGTCCGCAACGTCCGGGAATGCACGCACCTAGGCTTCATGGGAGAGGCGTCACTTAGGTTTGAACAACCCCATCCCCATGGATCTTGCTGCAACGTTCTGGTCACAACCATTTCGGGATCGAGTTTCATGGGCTCCTTCCTGGATTTGGTTCCGCCGGAAATTTTATGGACGTGCGTTGGTGGGCCAGTATCGTCTCTCGGTGGGTCCGTTAGACCAAAACCAATTGGTATCGCGTCTGGTCCACTGGGGAGCTTCTGAACGACCCATTCCTCTTTTGGACGGAATCAGTGGTCTACAAGTAGGAACTTGACACAAAGATGAGGATCGCATTTTTGTACTACCCAGCTTCTTCCTGGGGCTGTCCTCCTGGGGGCTTCCTTGGCTGCAGCACATCACCTTTGCTCGGACTGGAAGATGGGTGAGTCTTGCATTGGGGTCGAGACATGGCCAGTCTCATGCCTATTGACACACTCACCAGGTGTGTCAACTCTACTCCTCTTCCAGCTCCCAAGCCGTGCCAGGTCTGCCACAAGCCTATCCAAGACTTTCAAGACTCGTTTCTATGAAAAGCAAGCAGAGCACTCCTCCTCATCGTCCCTACGTTTGCCCATTGACTGCTGGCCTGGGGACTAGTGCCACCCCGGGGTAGGGTCTATCCCGCTTCAGTACTGAAACTCTGTAGTGCTATGTCGACCTACATTAAGGAGAACCTGCAGAAGGTTTTCCGTAAGTCTACTTCCCACGGCGGGTACCTGGTTTCTTCTTTGTGGAAGAAGACGGATGGGTCCCCTGCGAGACGTGTATCGACTACTGCGGTCTATAACAAAAGTCACCATTAAGTAACGTTATCCATTGCCACTGATTTACGAACTAATTGACCGCCTCCGGGGGAGCTAAAGTCTTTTCCAAGGTTGAACTTGCGGGGGGCTTACAACCTCATTCGGATCCGAGAAGGTGACGGGTGGAGTCCGCCTTCAATGCTGACGTGACGGGACACTTCGAGGATCTAGTGATGCCTTTCGGACCATGCAACGCTCCAGCAGTCTTCAAGGAGTTTGTTAATGACTTTTTTCAGGGTTCTCTGTATGTCTGTGTAGTCGTCTACTTGGATGAATCTGGTTTTTTCACTAATCTTGGAGGTTCTACCAGTCAATGTGTGCCAAGTCTGAAATGCCTGCGTGAGATCCATCTCTATGTCAAACTGGAAAAGTGCACAATTCACAGGACCAGCCTCCGGTTTCACCGGATAATTATCTCATACAAGGGTTGCAGATGGACCCTGCTAAACTTTACAGCTGTCCTCAGTGGACACGGACACGGTTGGTCTCCGGGCCATACATTGTTCTTGGGATTTGCCAAACTATTAAGGTAGAGATGGTGCGAATTCAATTCTATCGAAGTGGAATTCGTTTTAGAATTTCAGTGAAAAACTTCGGTTCGTGAAGGAAGTCAAAACTGTGGGGTACTTCGGGTGAAAGAAGTGTGCTTTTGATTGATAAAATCGGCTGCGAGCACATGGCGCACATGGGGAAAGCACTAGGGGGAGGAAGAAGGGCTATAGCCGGCATGACATGTGCAGAGGTGAGGCACAATCAGTGACCGGTGGGATTCTGTTGACGTCTACCGCACTATATAAGTCAGGGCGCGAGCTGGGAAGCTCACACTCCTCTCACTGTACTGATCAGGGAAGGTGCTGCCGCGGCTGATTGTTCTTACTGAAGAATTGAATTTTTATATAGCGATTTTGTGGGGTGTTTCAAGCTTGTCTCAGAGACTGTTCTCTGAATGTTCTACCGTATTTATAATTTTTAGGGGTATTGGATCTGAAAATCCAGGTGCGCCCCTGCAGCTGCATATGTACATTCAAATATCCAAGTGGGATCAATAGCCAGTTTCCTGTTGTATTCCTTTTAAAAGAAACAGCGTTTTTTTCAAATACCAAATACCATTATTTTTGGCCTGCTCAATTCTATTGTGCAATTTAATCAAGGGTTAAGGAACGCGGTCTGTTTTGCTGGTGTGCTGTCCCCAGAATCGTCTTATTTCTAACGTCAAATGATATAAATTTTTCCTATAGCTAATTCACAAGCAAAGGATAATTACTACTGTATTCTTGTTGTGTGGCGTAGAAAAACACGCAATTGTAACACGCTACAAAGTATAGTTTGTCGTGGCTCAATTATTTGGCGCAATTTACATCCAGGGGTTAATTAAGCGTTGTTTGCTGGTGTGCTGACAAAAATTAAAACACGTTTTTTCAACGCCAACTATATAATTTTTCCTGTAGTCTAATTCACAAGCAAAAGGTTAATTACACTGTATCTCTAGTTGTGTGGCGTAGAAATAACACGCAATTGTAACACGGCTACAAGCTTCATAGTTTGGTGCGGCTCAATTCTTTGGCGCAATTTACATTCCAGGGGTTAAATAAGCGTTGTTTTGCTGGTGTGCTGACAAATATACACCGTCTTTCTTCAATGCCAAAATTATATTAAATTTTTCCTGTAGCCTAATTCATCCTACCCCTCCCCCCCCCCGAAGGTTAATTAAGCCTGTTTGTGCATCGGTAATTTAGTAAACACACTCAGTGTTTCTTAAACGACACTAACAAGTAAATTTTTCCTGGACCATTTTGTGGGCGCAATTTATAGTCCAAGGGTTACCCAAGCTTGTTTACTGGGTTCATTTGGAGTCAAAAACAGGGGGTATATTTATCATATTACAGTGTTAAATCATCATCAAACAGTGTCTATTTACCATTTTGTTAGAACAAACAGTATGGTCAGACAGAGAGTGCCGGTGGCAGGCTCTGCACTGCGAGTGGCAGTGGCAACAAACATTCCTGGAAACAGGCCCAGGTCGCAGCGAGACGAGCGAAGGGGACGTCGCCGCAGGGATCTTAACTCGTGTGTGTTGTGCCACACTGCACGCTGTCATGTTAGGCTGTGCTGTGTTGTTGTTGCGAGCATGACCCTGAAAGGTGTGTGTGACTTGGTTTGACTGAGGTCTGTTCCTCTTCCTGCCGAACGGATGACATACTGGGACAAAAACACCAGCGCCAGAATAGAGTCGGTGGGAAAACTCAGACACAGAACGCAGGTTAGCGTGGCATGGCTACGCGCGCAGCGGGTCAGCGGCCCGCACCTCGTCATCAGGACCCAGCCTTCTGTCCCATCCGGTTCTCTCAGCCAGAGATTCTACTATGTGGTCTGGGCTCAGGCCACGTTACTATAAGAGAGGGGCTATGAAACACCAGATTTTTAGGAGGGCAGTCAGCAGTGTGACTGGGAAGCGCTGAAGAAATGGGGCCACATATCGCCGTGTGCTTCTGCAGTAGCGGGTTAATATACTATTAGATGGGTGGAGAGATGGTCATGGGAAGCTGTCGAGTTGTTGTGATGAGGGTCAGCCTCGGCATACCATGACCGGTGATGATGACAGCAGTTGACGATGGAAAAACAATTAGATGATGATTGTCTAGCGAGACACGACACTTGCGGAGCGGGTTGAGGCAAGGGCTTCATCATCGTCAGGAGAAGAGGGCGTCGCTTGCGCGTCAGGCAGCACGCAGCAGCAAGTGGGTGTGTGGCATGTGTCAGCAGAGATAGCAGCAGTGTGAGGTCGGGAGCCAAGACGGCCCAGGGGGTAAATAAACCCGCTTCACAGGTCCATGAAAGTGCAGCACAGGGCTCAGCGAGGCAGGTGGCAGTAGTCACTTAGTTCGGAGCGGGTTGGCGGTAAATCCGATACTCGGCGGTGTCGGGCAGTTCTTGCAAGACAACGGAGGAGGCAGAATATGGGGTATATGAAGATTTGTGCGCGGCAGAACAGTGCAGCGTGGCCAAGGGAGAGTAACGTGTTGCGACCACGGCCCTGTGTCAACACATGCACTGCGTCACCATACAGGTGGACTGGGGTGATATGTGGCTCAGTTGTGTGGTCCTTCCATGCACGCCGCAACAACTGAGCAGCAGCAGCAGGTGCCCAGTCAAGGCACTCCACCACCTCTGCAAGGAATGGGAGCTGTTTCTCTTTGACATCATCTACTGGGTCCAGATGCTCCTGATCCCGCGACTCATGGCGCTCCAGCAGTCGTTCAGCGAGGCGATTGCAGAGGACAACAGTATGCGCTCAACCATCCTAAGGTGCAGCAGCTGACCGTGCTCCTGCCCAAGTTGGATGGTACTGACAGGTCCCTCCCTTTCCAATTGGTGGGGGACTCTGCACTGTTCAGAGAACTAATGGCTTGTGCAGAGCCAAGATGGAGAGTTCACAAGCCTAATTTATTTCCAAAAAGGCAGTACGCAGCACTTCATAAATATGTAGAACAGAAGGTGGGTCAGTCCTTGAGGACTTATCGGTCTTGTTTCCAAGGTGCACGGAAGCGCGGACGTCTGGAGCTGTAACTCGTTACTATATGATGACGTGTTCAGGGCCAGTACATGTCCTTCTTACTCGGCCCTACTGGGTGAATGTGTCTTTGTCGGCCAGTTGGTCACAACACTAAACAAACTTGGACAGGAGACGCCGCTTTCTCCTCCCTGTTGTCAAACATGCTTGCCCTGCGTCCTAGATGTCCGCCTTCCTCATCCTCCACCACCACCACATATAAGCCTCCACAAGTAATGCTCCATCATACCATCATGTGTAGGGCACAGCGGTTGTACACAGTTTGCTGACAACCTGGTTGCCCTCGCGGGAAACGGAAAGTCACACAGTGGGAGGAAAAACTGCTCCGGCGTCATGCATAGCAAGGAAATCGTATGTCGTAGGCTTTCTCCGCGCCACTGCAGAACGAGAGACCTGTGGTGAAAGGACAATGGGAGGTGAACATGGTGTCCGCGCTGCACCGAGGAGGGATGGGTCCATGCGCTTCATCGCCATGTGTCGCACAGTGTTCCATCTGGTTGTGAAAAGTTCCTGAAGTCTTTCACACCGATCTGTTCTAGAACATTCTGAAAAATGGCAGGGAAATGTTGCATGTGCAACTTTATCCATTCGTACTGTAAGCCAGGATACACCACTTACCCGAGTTGATTCGGCACTTCCTACCAACACTACTACTGATATGCGAATCGTTATCCAACCCGCTGGAGATTCGCAGCTGCCTGACATGTTGTAGACCTGAAACTTGTGAATGAACAAGAGATAAAGTGCCATTAAACGATTTTTTGATGTTCAAGGGCAAGGACAGAAGTTACTCCCCTGTGTAACTTTGATGTCAGCCAGTTGGAGCTGACATGCGTGACACCACTGCCGTGTTTGTTGAGGTCGCCATTCGAGGAGGCGACGTTATTTGTCTGTGATCGCGACGGACTATGTAGGGATGTGATTAACGGTCATTCCACTGCTTCATGTTCCTGGTAACAGATGCTGAAAAATCTTATCTGGGCAGGGTGACTGGAGGACGTGGCTGAACTATACAGATCATCTGTGCCTCACTATACATCTTGAGTCCGGTGGGACTGGAAAGGAGTGAGGAGAGAGGTAGGACATTGAGGAGCAGAAGCATTGTATGGTGAAATGAGTGGATTTGTTCTACCCATATGTGACAAGAGTAGGAGTGAGCATGTAGGCAAGCTGGATGGAGGTGGAGTGGTAGAGAGAAGGAAGATGAGTGCAATTGACCCCGCCACAGACCCGTGGGCAGTATACAGTGGAACATGGAGGCAGGGAAGCCCCTCGGAGTCACTTGTGCAGAATTGCCAGCAGCATGCTTATTGCCTGGGCTAGTGGACAGGCCGAATAGTTCAGCATCCGGCGTGGGGATGACTTCATGGCTCTCCACCACTATGGACCTCCTTCCGGTCCAAAATGGGGCCTTTTTCCAGCTATTGAGTGGGAAGAAAACTCAATTACTATTGGGAAATCCTCTGTAATCAGTGGCCGCTGCCTATGTGCCAGCATCGTCCATCCTCTGACAGGTCTGACGGGTGGTTCTCAGTGCTCACGTACTCTGCGCGGCTGCTGGGGGAAGGTGGGGGGGTAGGAGCAGTACCTGCTCCATCAGTTGTAACCTAAGTTGGAGTCACTGATGGAGCCAGCTTCCTTCACCCGCCTAGTGAGAGGGCAGTCGCCAGCAGCAGCAGGACCTGGAGACTGTCCATGAACCAACAGGTTGTGGGGCATTCTTGGACACCACTCGCCACCTCAGTTAGAAGATACGCTGGACTACTGGGCAGCCAAACTGGATGTGTGCCGCAACACTTGCCGAGTTTGGCAGTGTGAAGCTGTCTTGCCACGGCCAAGTAGTGTGGCATCTGAGAGGGTGTTAAGTGCGGCGGGGTGGGGGGGGGGAGGGGAGGCCATCGTTACCCAAGGAAGGAACCCGCTTGTCCACCGGGATGAAATGTGGACGACTGGACCTTTGTCAAAGATGGAATCAGGCGTGGATCGGCCAGGATTTCCACACACCAATGCCTTAGGCGATCAGTATGGGTTCAAATACATGCCTAAGCCACTATTCTGATGCGCCACCAGCCTGATGCCAAGTTTCTACATCTGCCTACCAACCATCTTTACAGGGACTGGTATTTGCCACCATTCCTCAACACTCTGCATTGTGCCACTCATGACCTCTTGCTGCGTGCTGCGTTGCAGTTGCCGTGACATCCAACTGTGTCATTGTGCATGTCTGTCTCATGCTGCTGTGTGGCTGATGCCATGTCTCCTCACTGTGTCATTGTACCACTGCCTGACCTCATGGCTGCTGCGCCGTGACCTCCGCTCTCAGTCAGTGTGCCACTCTGTGGATTCCTCTGTTTTGCCAACTCCTGAATGTCATTGTGCACTGCCTGACTCATACTGCTGACCCGCCGTTACTTTTCCACAACTGTGTGATTGTGCCACTCTGTGGCCTAATACTGTTTTGCCACCTCCAGAATGTCATTGAGTCATATGCCTGACCCTCAGTTCGCTGATGTTGTGACCTCCACACTCTGTGATTGTGCCCACTCTGTGGCCTAATACTGTTTTTGCACCTCCAGAATGTCATTGTGCCACTGCCTGACCTCATGCTGCTGACCGCCGTGAAATACGCTTCAGTCATTGTGCCATTCTGTGCTGCCTCATTGGTTTTGCCACCACCAGTATGTCATGTGCCACATGCCTGACCTCATACTGCTGCCGCCGCTGACCACCGTTCTCAGTCGATGTGCCACTCTGTGGGCTTCCTCATGTTTTGCACTCCAGAATGTTCTTGTGCCAGTGTCCTGACCTCTATAATGCTGCCCAGTCACTTCACACCACGCTGTGTGGATTGTCAACTTCTGTGGTCCATATTACTGTATTTTCCACCTCACAGAATTGTCATTGTATGTCACTATGCTGACCTCATGCTGCTGTGTTGTGACCTCCACACTCTTGTGATTGTGCACTCTGTAGGCCCTAATACTGTTTTGCCACTCACAGAATGTAATTGTGCCATGCCTGACTCATGCTGCGTGCCGCCGTGACCTCCGCTCTCTCAGTTTTCTAACTATTATAGTTTAAATCTTTTTACTATCTCATATGTGTGTATCTCAACACGTGTTTTTTTTTCCATTGTAGCCCCCATTCTTTTATGTTTTTTTTTTTTCACTTTTAGTGTTTGACTGCCAGTTGTTGGCTTCACTCTGTGTTAGTTGCCAACTCCTCCAGAATGTACAGTTTGGACACTGCCTGACCTCATTATGCTGCCGCCGTGACCTACGTTTCTCAGTCATTGTGACACTCTGTGGCGCCTCTGTTTTCGTCACCTCCTGAAATGTGCATCTGTTCACACTGCTCCTGACCTCTATTGTGCTGTGGCTGCCGCCGTCACACCTCCGCACACTCTGTCACAATAGTTAGCCCACACTGAGCTCTCAGCTTGCTTTTTTCCAGCTTTTGCTGGCATACTTTATGGGGCACATTCCCGCTTCATTTTTTGGTCAGTTTTGCCCTTTAAGTGCCCGGGGAATTTTATATGAAGCATTTTAAAAGCGGCGGGCAGTATCTGCGTGTTTTTAAAAAACAAAATTGTATAAAGACCAAACCAGCCCCCTCTGCATATTTAAGCAGGCACAACGTTTACAGCCCCCTGCGGCTTGTGCGCCTGGAAAAAAATGCTTTTTACGCGATTGGGCCCGAATAATTGGGAACAAAAACAAATTTTTGCGGAAAATTCTAAAAGTCCCGAATCAAATTTTTGGAAATTCGCCCATTTTAAATTAAGGCAATTACCCCACATTTCTCGAGTTGGGGGGCGCCGATTGGGGCTTCCCAAAAGAAGCATGCCAACCCAAAAATTGGGGCCTCCACCCCGCTAAAGAAGTTTTTTCCAAGAAAAGGCCCGGCTTCTCCTCGGTATGTTCTATCCTGCCGATACAGAAAAAACCTTCTTTCTGGGGGTCGAGGGGCCTGCCCGGGGGGGCTGGAGCAATTCTCCCCCCAAAAGGGCCCTAAGGGCAAAACTGGGCCCTGCATTTTTTTTCCCAAACCCTTTCCCGCAGAGAGAAATTACCCCAAGGGGGGACCGGGGGGCTTCGGGCCCAAAAGCTTGCTTTGAAGAATGGCCCACCTCCTGGAGGGGCTTGATCCGGGAAAACACTTTACCGATCATAAGAACCTTCTTTACTTCAAATGCCAAGTCTGAACCCCCAACCAGGGGGTCGCGTTTTTCTCTCATTTTAAAATTTTTTTATCCATTTTCGACCGGCCGGAAAAGAATATCAAAGCCCTTTCCCGTGCCTCTGATTTAGTGGGGAAGAAAAGGTACTCCCAGGCAAATTTTGTACCCCCTGAATGTTTTAAAATCCACGGCTCTGAAAAAAAACCCAAAGTGTACCCCAGGCACGAGTCGGCACCCTGCCCCGGAAAAAAGGGGCTGAAATGGGGGGCATTCTTCTCGCTAGCCCGGGCTCCCCGGGGTTCAAAGTCCATTCCCCCGATTGCCCCTTTTTTAATTTGGGGGCCCGGAGTTGGGGCCCAAGGGTGTGAAGAATTCATGGAACCCTTTACCCCTGTGCTCGTTTTTAAAGCCCCCCCGACAAAATGGCGGGGCTGTTAAACCTCTACCCTTCCCCAGCAGTCCGGGGATGCACATTGCTTGGACTTTTATCACCCCACTTTCCTCCCTCTGCCGGTAAAAACGGTAATTTGGGTGGGTCACAGACGATTTCCAAGTGGCACACTTTGTTCCACTGCCCGGCCTCACTTCCGCTCCACGGCTTCCAAATTTTTTCTTTCAACATATTTTTCCCGTGCATGGGTTCCACAGATATCTTTTCGACCGGGGGGTCCAGTTAGCTCAAAGTTTTGGCGGGGCCCCCTGCGCGCAATTCAAGTCAAACTGGACTTTTCCCCTTTCAACCACCCCCATCTAATGGTAAATGGAGAGGGTGAGCCAGATCTTGGGTTA
>JAODAL010043477.1:0-33801 GCA_025379985.1 Phyllomedusa bahiana | reverse complement strand
CTCCGGTAAAAAGGTGGGTTGTGGGCTAAATATATCCGTTTAAGGTTCCGCTAAAAGCTTGGTCCCCGGTTTCCCTGGGTCCGTTGAGGTGCTTAAGGCAAAAACCCATGGCTATAAGCTCCGCTTCCTCCCACTTGGGGGCCCCGAACTCCTTCCAGTCTCTTTTCTGAAAACCGGTCATCCTAAATCGCTTCTCTCGGGTAGTTGTCCTCCCACCCCTGGGGCCCGATGCCACCAATGTTTTTTGGAAAGGAGTTCTGGATATGAAGACGGTAAAGGGGGAAGCGGTTTTTCTCATTGACTGGAAGGGGTTCGGCCAAAGAGAGGTCTGGGACCCAAAGGGGACAATATTCTGTACCGTAATATTATTCAAAAGTTCCTTCGGGCCCGAAGGGGAGGCAAAGGGGGTGGGGGGGTATGCCCGGGGGGGACTGCGACCCCTTTCCCCGGGTCGCAGGCACACCCGGTGGCCCCTCCACAGCGGACCCTCCCCGCTGTGGGGTAGGGGGGCACGTCCCTGCCGGGCCCCGGGCCCCTGCCTATTTTACCCCGGCCGCATCTGCTGCAGTCCAGTCCCCCGGCCACGCGGTCCCGCCCCCCTATGGCGCGCGTGAGGGTTGTGAATTTTAAAAGGGCCAGCGCACCGGTTATCGGGTTTTGCCGGTCGTGCCCTTATTTAACCTGCCCCTTTGGTCTTGTCCCAGTTCTTTAGTGCCATTTCCCCTTTTGAAAAAGCGTTCCTTACTTTTGTTGATTACGTGTACCGTACCGTTTGCCTCCGTCCCGACCACGAATCTTCCCGCCTGCCCTGCCCTTCCTGCTGTCCACGCCCACAAACCTTCCGCCTCCTGCCCTTCCAGCCTGTCCCCGACTATGAGCCTGCCTTCGTCTTGTCCCACGCTACACCTGGCTGCCTCCGAAGAAGTCACTTTCAGGGGTAGTGCCCTTTAGACTCCCGCCGCAGCAAGGTCCACCCCGCTTTGCGGCGGGTTTTTTGAAAACCGTGCCCTACTTAGATTCGTCCCTGGGTGGCTTACGCCATCGCTTGCGGTGGTCCAGAGGATCCACTCATACCGTCCGTGACAGGAATTTTGTATATTATTTATTTTTTAAATACTTACATTTTGCTCACATTATGGGACTACTCTATATATCCCTTTTACAATACATCACTGTATTTCTATGTATTATGCCTATGAGGCAGCCTTTTAGACCCTGTTTCTGGCAGATCCTAATAGGCTTCCGTACATGGCAAGTCTGGAGGAAATTATTTGACCTCCATCTGCCATTGCAGCCATCAGCAGCCGTGATCACAGTCCAGGGTACCAATGGTTTGACAGAGGGGAACACTTCCCTCTGTCAGTGACCTAGATGCCATTGTAGCTATTGACTGCAGCATTTAGCTTCAATCCCGGATGTTGCATCAGAAGCCTAGCAGTACATAACAGCTGGATTCTGAATAAGATTGTGAAGATACAGTTATTGCTGCAAAACCAAACCTGCAAAATGCAGGTTTCCCGCTTTGAACCCCTGCCATTGGGTCAGTTACCCGCAATGCAAATGTTAGGTGAGGGGGGGTAATTGAAAGTGCGACCACTGCAACCCCTATACCTAAGCCTCTGGCTATGAGCAACCTAGTTGTTTTGGTAACTCCCCTCTTTTGTGTTTGCTATCACTTTCATAGTGTTACTGTGTTTAACCATGTCAAAACCCTGAGGCTTATTTTTATCAATAACGCCATTATAAGCTGAGGTAATTGGGGAAATGCATGGGGTTTTTTGAGTGCAACATGGTTTCTGTGACCCAGTTTGTGATAAAGTTATCAAGATGACTTTAGGAAAAAATAAAATATACAGAACACAATTTTTAATTTCAGCATGGATTTATGAAGAAATGCTGGCAAAGTCCAGGCATCATCATGCTCTGGTGGGTGGAGACCGGGAAGAAGTTTAAGAAGCTCTTATCTAGAATGTGCTATTTTTTTTTTTTTTAAAACATACAAAACAATGCAACATTTTCATGGAAATGAGTGCATTAAAAAGTTGTGGGGTTTCAAAAAATAGTAAATAAGAGTATAAATATTCTTGTCACAAAAATAAACTTTGGTATAATTGAAAAAGTATGTGTACAAGTCTATTTTTATAGAATTGTCTTAAGCCAAGTCTACACAGCAAGTGACAAAATGCTGTCCAAAATCCGTACATTCAATGTACAGGGCTGATGGCAAATCTGAGCAGAATCTGGTGGAATGTACAACATGTTGCATACTCCGCCTGATTTTAAACCCGACAGTAAAAAATCCTGCTGTATTAGACTTTACAGCATGGCTTTTTTTGCTGTTTGCAAGCCCCAGTGTAGAATTTTTGCGGTTCAAAAATACGAATAAGACGGTAACCCACCGGACTGAGCCTTGACCAAAAAGGGCAAGCCCGGGGGCCCCTGTAATCCCGGGCCGCTGCAACCTTTACTTGAAATTTTTTTTAAATATTCAGTGGCACGTCCTACCGTCTCTTTCAGGTGGCAGCGTCGCTGTGAAGGCCGCAGCCGCTGGAATGGGGGGTTTTAAGTGCGAACCCCGGGCCCGGCAGCAGGTGCCGCAGAGGGGTTAAGTGAAACTGGACACTGCGGAGGGCCCGGCGCCCCAAGGGGCCCCTCCACGCCTGTGTCCTTCTGGCAGCAAGGAGTCAGGCTGTCTTTATTCCCGTTGCTGCCAGCATGGCATCAAGGAAAAAAGCCCTGTTGTGGTGGGGGGGGCGCTGTTCCGAGCAGGCCGCTTCACTTGTGAGGGAAAGGAGGAGGAGGCCCCCGGGGCGAAACAGCTCAAAATTTTGGGGCCAAAGGGGGGGGGGCCGGCGCTTGGTGCACAGAACAGGAGAAGAGCACTGACTGCCTGACTCCGCATGCCAGTGTTTCCAGGCCCTGCCCCCTTTGCAGGCCCTACCCCGGGGACGTTGAGCAGATGAATTCCTCCCCTATGCAAAAAGATCCCCCTTGTCCTGGGCGGGGGGGAAACTGGTAAGGGGCCCTTTAAAACCTTAACTACGGGGGCCCTTTCCCAGCTACCCCCTTTTCCCAGTACCCCCCCAGGCTTTCCCAGCTATCCCCCTACCAGTACCCTCCCAGGCTTTCCCAGCTAGCCCCCTACCAGTACCCTCCCCGGAATTCCCCAGTTTGGCCCCTTTCCCCCCATTTCCCCTCCCGGGAAATTTCCCAAAGACCCCTTTCCCCCCCGGCCCTTTTCCCCAGCTGGCCCCCTACCCTCGGTTTTTCCCAGCTAGCCCCCTCCCCCCCTAGGCCTTTCCAAGTTGGGCCCTACCCCCGGGCCCTTTCCCAGCGGGGCCCCCAAACCTTTCCCCAGGCTTTCCCGGGCAGCCCCCTCCCCTTTCCGGGGCCCTTCCCAACCGGGGTCCCTTCCCCCCCGGGCCTTCCCACCTTATCCCCTTTACCCCCCGGGGGCCTTCCCAGCTACCCCCTACCCCCCGGGCCCTTCCCAGCTAGCCTCCTCCCCCCGGGGCCCTTTCCCCAGCTAAGCCCCTCCCCCCCCTCGGGCCTTCCCCAGCTAGCCCCCTACCCTCGGGCCCCTTTCCCACCCACCCCCCCAAACCCCCGGGGCCTTTCCCAGTGGGCCCCCTCCCCCAAAGGCCCCTTTCCCAGTTTGGCCCCCAAACCCCCTTACCCCCCGGGCCCTTTCCCCAGTTTGCCCCCTACCCCTCGGGCCTTCCCAGCTACCCCCCCTACCATCGGCCTTCCCAAATTGGGCCTCCTCCCCCCCAGGCCTTCCCAGCTACCCCCCTACCCCCCGGGGCCCTTATCAGTGCCCTTCAACCCCCCCAAAGTCTTATCAGTAGCCCCTCCCCCAAAGGCCTTTCCCCAGCTAGCCCCCTACCCCCCAGGCCTTCCCAGCTAGCCCCCTACCTCCCAGGCCTTCGCAGCTAGCCCTCTACCCCCCCAACGCCTTTTTCAGCTGGGCCCTTTTACCCCCCCCAACCCTTTAAATCAGTAGCCCCCTCCCCCCCGGGCCCTTTCCCAAAGCTACCCCACTACCCCCCAGGCCTTCCCAGCTATCCCCCTACCCCCCAGGCCTTCCCAGCTATCCCCCTACCCCCCAGGCCTTCCCAGCTATCCCCCTACCCCCCAGGCCTTCCCAGCTATCCCCCCTACCTCCGACCTTCCCGCGCCCCCTACCTCCCATCCTTCCCCCGCAGCCCCCTACCCCCCGGGCCCTTATCAGCCCCCTCTCCCCCCCCAGGCCCTTCCCACTGCCCTCTCCCCCCAAGCCTTAACAGCTAGCCCACTACCCCCAGGCCTTTCCAGCTATCCCCCTCCCCCCCAGGCCTTCCCAGTACCCCCCTCCCCCCCCAGGCTTCCCAGCTACCCCTACCCCCCCCCCCTTCCCGCTAGCCCCCTACCTCCCGGGCCCTTTCCCAGCTCCCCCCTCCCCTCCAACCCTTTCCCAGCTAGCCCCCTACCCCCCAGGCCTTTCCAGCTAGCCCCCTACCCCCCAGGCCTTCCCAGCTAGCCCCCTACCCCCCACGCCTTATCAGCTAGCCCCCTACCCCCCAGGCCTTCCCAGCTAGCCCACTACCCCCCCAAGCCTTCTCAGCTAGCCCTCTCCCCCAGGCCTTATGCTAGCCCTTACCCCCCAGGCCTTATCAGCTATCCCCCTCCCGCCCAGGCCTTTCCCAGCTAGCCCTTACCCCCCCAAGCCTTTCACTACCCCCACCCCCCAGGCCTTATCTGCTAGCCCCTTCCACCCGCAGGCCTTATCAGCTATCCCCCTGCCTCCCAGGCCTTCCGTAGCCCCTACCCCCGGGCCTTCCCACTGCCCCTACCCCAGGCCTTCCCCAGCTAGCCCCCTACCTCCCAGGCCTTCCCAGCTAGCCCCTACCCCCGGGCCCTTTCCCCCAGCAAGCCCCCTACCCCCAGCTTCCAGCTACCTCTACCCCCAGGCACTTATCAGCTAGCCCTTTTACCCCCAAGTTTATCACAGCCCTCTACCCCCAGGCCTTATCCTAGCCCCTGCTCCGGGCCCTTTCCCCACTAGCCCTCTACCCCTCAGGCCTTCCCAGCAAGCCCCCTACCCCTTAGGCCTTCCCAGCTAGCCCTTACCTATCCTCCAGCTATCCCCCTACCCCCCGGCCTTCCCAGCTAGCCCCTACCCCCGGCCTTCCAACCCCCTACCGCCCAGGCCTTCCCAGCTAGCCCCCCTACCCCCCTGTCCTTCCCCGCTTGCCCCCTACCTCCCAGGCCTTCCCAGCTAGCCCTCTTCCCCTCTGGCCTTCCCAGCTAGCCCTCTACCCCCAGGCCTTATCAGCTAGCCCTCTTCCCCCCCAGGCCTTTCCAGCTAGCCCCCTACCACCCACAGGCCTTATCAGCTATCCCCCTACCTCCCAGGCCTTCCCAGCTTTCCCTCTACCCCCCCCAGGCCTTCCCAGCTATCCCCCTACCCCCCCCAGGCCTTATCAGCCAGCCCTCTAACCCCTAGTCCTTATCAGCTAGCCCTCTACCACACCCAGGCCTTCCCAGCTAGCCCTCTACCACTTCAGGCCTTATCAGCTAGCCCTCTACCACCCCCAAGTCTTACCAGATAACCCCCTACCTCCCCCCCCACTGGGCCTTACCAGCTAACCTACCTCCCCTGGGCCCTTACCTGCCTAGGTACCCTCCCCTGGGGCCTTACCTGTGTACATATCCTCCACTGGGCCCTTACCTGCCTACGTACCTTTACCTGCCATATCCTACTCAGCCGTCTGCTCCTGCGAGTCCTCTTTATTTGCAGGCCCTAGAAGTTGGTAAGATTTGTGTGAAAAACCATTGTCCCCAACTCTCCATGTAGAGGCCTAGACTATTTCCACTGGGATGTATTAAACTAGGCACCGGCAGGCCCAGACTGGTGGGATGTTGGGCTCTGGATTGCTGTAGCATACCTAATGGGGGCCTATTTATCAGCCTGCTTTATGTAACTACCTACCTAATTGTGAGCCTATATTCTTACCTACCTGCCTAATTGGAGTCTACCTACACAAAAGGGGGTCTACCTATTTACTGAATTTAGGAGCGTACCTATGTCCTGTATAAAGGGTTAACCTACCTATTATATCAGGAAACAAAATAACTAAGACTGTGTACAGAAGCGGGAGCCCCATAGCTGTGGGTACTTTAACTGTTAAGGGCAGAAAGGGGTCATTATAACCATTTGGGGTTGTCACGGGGCTCGGAGCCGCGGCACGCCGCGGCCGTCCCCCTGCGCTCACAGGGTCCGACGTGGGTGCCGCTGCTGCCCGCAGCCCATGTCCTTCTCTCCCTGCCCAGGAAACCCCCTACTTACCAGTCCACACTCCTGTGTCCGGCTCTAATGGCCGCCGCGCGCATACCCGCTGCTTAGGGCGCGCGCGCGACGGCTGGTCGGGATTTAAAGGGCCAGTGTCCCAGTAATTGGTTATTGCTGGGCGCTGGTCCTACTTAAGGAATGCACCCCCAACACTTCCTGCCAGTTCGTTGGTGTGCGTCAGCAAGTCGTGAGAGTATTCTAGTCCTGTCTGATTATCCGTGTACCAGTCCGTTCCGCTACGTTTCCTGACCTTGCCTGTTTGCCGCCTGCCCTGACCGTCTGCCTGTCTCTGACCACGAACCTCTGCCGCCTGCCCTGACCTCCTACCTGTCCCCGACTACGTCTCTGGATTACGATTCTGTACCACGCATTACCCCGGCCGCCATCGCAAGCAAGTCACGTCAGGGGTAGCGACCTGGTAGCCTCACACGTCAGCAAGTCCATCCCGCTTTGCGGCGGGCTCTGGCGAAAACCGGGGGCTACTTAGACTCCGCTCCCTGGCGTGGCTTAACTATCATCGCTTGTGGTGGTCCAGCGAATCCACCTCTGCATTACAGGTGTGCTATGTATGGGGAGTTTGTACACAGGTGGGGCAGAGGTAAAGA
The DNA here is from genome assembly GCA_025379985.1 of Phyllomedusa bahiana. Taxonomy (NCBI): domain Eukaryota; kingdom Metazoa; phylum Chordata; class Amphibia; order Anura; family Hylidae; genus Phyllomedusa; species Phyllomedusa bahiana. Next base: position 26,865 of record JAODAL010043477.1, on the reverse strand, counting down.
GGCATTGGAAAAGTGTGAAGTCTAAGGCAAGGTTCACACGGCTTATTCAAGCCGTAATTGCGAGCCAGATTTCGCTCACAATTACGGCTTGAATAAGGGGCGGGACGGAGGCGGGGGCTCGGCGGGTGCGCTGCTCACCGGCCCCATAGACAATGCATTATTTACGGCGCATATGCGCCGTAAATAATGTGCATGTCACTTTCTACCCCCCGCGGCGGATTCGCCGAGCGGGGAGGAGCGACGGAATCCATAGTTCTCTATGAGAACTGTGGATTACCGTAGTTTCTGTGATGGATTGGAGCCGTACTGCAGTGCAAAACCGGCGCGCAGTACGGCTCCAATCCGCGCACAAATAAACCGTGTGAACACGGCCTAAGATGTTTGTGTGGTAAATTCTGCAGAGACGAGTTACGGCTGGAGAAGTCGTCATGGCGGTCTGGACCGGATGAAGAAGAAAAGGCAAAGAAAGTGACTCTCAACAGATAAGCCGTCTCCTGTGAGTCCCTGATGTCAGGGGTTATTTTGCTTCTGTTAGATCAGTGCTGTATTCACTGTTATGTGATGGTGACCACTGGTGATTTGACCACTACATGCGGTATTTTAAGTTATATCAGCATTTATATAGTGTCCGCATACACTTGTCCCTAATTGTAAAAACAACTGTACGCTTGTCCCTAACCCTGTGAATAGGAGTTTCTCTGCGCCAATTTTACTTTCTTGCTGGTGTTTATACTGGTGGTTGTTTTGGCGGATGGAGGAGTGGCGGATATTGTATGTGGGTGGACAGGTGGGGGTTTTGTGCCAGGGCTGCTTTTTGGTCCCAGTCCGGCCCTGGGTAACGCTATGTCATTTAGACATAGCCTTACACTGAAAGAGTTCTTTTTCATGATATTTAGAGGTTTGCAAATGCATGAGCCATAAGTTGTCACAGGAATGTAGCTAAGGGTGCTTTCACACAGTGTTTTTTATGTGTTTTTGGTGAGTTTTTTTGGTACATTTCTGCAAAGAAAATGCACCAAAAATGCACTGTGTGAAAGCACCCAAAGTTATTATACAGTAGATGTGTCTAACCGCAAGTTTAAGGTTTGTAATCAATAACTGGTAATTCAGCTCTATTCTCGGTAAATTTATTCAAAGGTAAATATACTTGACAGGGGTTAAAAATGTTCAGAAAATCTTTATAATGGCATTAACTCCAATTAAGGCAGTTTCTAAGCTTAATCACATTTAAGGCTGGAAGGATCCCCACCGCCACTACCACTGTTGGTTAAGCGTATGTTCCTATGTCAGATTTTCCCAACATGAAAAATCCAATGTGGAATCAGCCTCTAAAATCTGCACCGAACATATATAGTTTCTGTGCAGATTTTAGAGGCTGATTCCACACTGGATTTTACCACTACATTTATACAAATTTAGTGGTAGATTTCAATGCATTTCTTTAAGCGGATGAGTCTCATTCCAATTGCGCTAATGTTCAGTAGCAAATTCTGCGTTGTCTGCATGGACACATGGATTTCCCATTTAAATCAATGTGACATGGATGTGGATATGAAATCTGACACAGATTCCATGTCAAATTCCAAGTATGGAGGATCTTAGTGTGTATACTAGAGATGGGCGAATTTCTAAAAAATTCGATTCGCCGACTTCGCAGAATTTTCCGGCAAAATCCGTTTCGTCCCGAATTACTTCAGGACGAATCACGTTAAAAAACAGATATTTCCTGGCTGCAGAGAGCGTGTAGGGTGCTGTAGAACATTGTGCCATGCTTAAATATGCAGAGGGAGCTTGGTTTGGTCTTCATACAATGCTGTGTTTTAGTATGACACGCACATGACTGCCGCCGCTATTTGAATCGCTTCACTCTAAAATTCCCTGTGCACTTACGGGGGCAAAACTGACCAAAAAACTGAAGCGGGAATGCAGCCTGATAAAGTCATGGCATCGTCAGCTGGTAAAAAACAAGATGAGGGCTAAGATCCTACAATAGCGTCAAAGAACACAGTAGTAGGTTACCGGAGCCGCCACAGATCGCAGAACAGTAAAGGGACAATGGCAATAGCCACGCCAGGGAGCGGAGTCTAAGTAGGTCCCGGTTTTAACCAGAGCCCGCCGCAAAGTGGGATGGACTTGCTGCGGCGGTAGTCTACCAGGTCGTTACCCCTGACATGACTTGCTTGCGGTGGCAGCCGAGGTGTAGCGAGGTACAAAATCGTAAGGCAAAATCGGAGTTGGGGACAAGCGTAAGGTCAGGACAGCCGGCAAGGATCGTGGTCAAGGGACGGAGGTAAGAGGTACGGTACACGGAATATGACAGACGAGGCTCAAGGAGGAAGCGGAGGCGGTTTTCCTGTCTGTAATTTGGACATATGATTCACATTCTTCATACTGAAGAAGCTTATCCAAAACAGTTTTGCAGCATTTGCTTGTGCTTCAGTATTCCAGTTTTGTACTAAATTCCATCACTAATCGCACCGAATGCAAAATAAGAAATCCTTAAAAAACGTGTTCCAGCAGCTTCAGTAAGTGATCCAGATAATGAATGAGTAAACTCGTAGATTATTTCATTGTTGAAAAGTTTCAGCAGCTTTATTTCCAATTCAATTAAAAGCATATCATTATGGCAACATTGTGGTGCAGCGTTCACCGACGCGTTATGGGAGGCGTGTCCCTTAATCCTGGTGTGACGTATGTCTTACGTTACTTCCTTTTTATACTCCAAATTAATTGTATATATAAAAAATCCAATCATAATTTTTTTAAAAACAATATACTAAAAAATGCTGCATCTCAATGCTTTATATGTATATCTAATTACTAATTTGATACATTTATATTTGTTTCTCTTTCTAATAGTGAAACATGATGTCCTGTCTTCTATTCAGACCTGCCGGGAACCTGGTGTTCAACCTGAACATCCACCAGGCTTCTCTCGACAGCAGTTTGCGCTTCATGTCACCTCCCCTCACTGGTTTGTGGACTATTTCTATGCCACTACAAACAAAAACTACCTACATTCCCTGAGTGTATTTCCGCAAAATGTCGGGAAGCCATTGATACATTTACCAATTCAGTTTTCCTAATGTCTGTCGAGTGCCTTCAAATCCTTGTTTTTAGACTATTGGAACTATGTCCTACAAACTGTCTAGAGCAGCTCGTACATGTAATTACATATATTGTATTGCGTGTATTACAATTTATATAATATGGTATCTTAAAACTCTCCCCCGTGGACGTAGCTATAATCTCTTTGGTCGGTCGCATATGGTTACAAGTAATGCATCTATTGTGTCCACAGTTATATGAACCCTTCATTTTTAACCAATCATTTCCTCTTAGATTCTTACTAGATGTATAGAAACTGGGAGATAATAAATTAGCCAGTGTAGTAGCCTTTCTAGAAACAAATTTTACCTCATTATTAATGATTTCTCTCATATTGGGCTGTATTGTCAGAATAGGCAAGTTCTTTTTTATGATCTTGACGATCTCATAATATTGTGGACTGTAAGTAGTGGAAAAAGTGACTCCAGTATTATTTGAAAGAACATTATTCCTTGGTTTCTCACCTCCTATTTTTTAGCTTTTAATAAAGTATCTCTGGAGATTTGTGCTACTCTATTTAATGCTTTATCTAACTGTTCTGAGTGTATCCCCTATTTTTTAATCGTTCTATTGCTCGTTTAGAATGTTCCAAAAAAATGGTATCTGTAGAGGAATTTCTTTTGAGAAGTATTAGTTCTCCCAAGGGAATATTATTGCTAATATGCCGAGGATGTGAAGAATTTGCTTTGAGAATTGTATTTTTTGCTGTGTTTTTCCTATATGGTGACACTACTATTCCTTGATCTTCCATTCCCGTCATGGTCACATCCAAAAAATTAACCGTATTTTTGTCCCAATGTGAAGTAAATTTTAAATTAAATTCATTGTTATTTAAATAGTCCACAAATTTTGTAGTAGGTGGTCCGTCCCCCTCCCACATCAGGAGGTCATCTATATATCTCCCATACCACCTGATGTGGAAGGAGAAGGGACAATCCAATGAAAAAATGAAAAATTCTTCCCATATACTCATGTATATATTGGCCAAAGCTGGTGAGCATTTGGCACCCATTGCTGCTCCTTGTTTTTGTAAGTAGTATTTATTATCAAAAGAAAAATAATTATTGTGTAACAAGAACTCGACACCAAGGATAATAAATTTATTGATGGCTGGGGAATACCTACTATATTTTTTGAGAAATTGTCCCAGTGTAATCAATAGTTTATCATGTGGGATTGATGAATATAATCCTATCACGTCACTGGTAAGCCAAGAAAAATTTGTTTGCCAGGGAATTTTATTCATGATGGAGACCAAACTTTTTGTATCCTTTATGCAACCTGGAATTACCAGGACTAAAGGTTGGAGATGGGTATCCACCCAATCCCCCAAAATTCCGTCAAGGACCCTTGCCATTTTACTAGGGGTCGTAGGGTGGGGGGGGGAGGACCTCTTTTATGTATTTTAGGGAGTGACTGTAATATGGGTGTGATCGGGTACTGCACAAAAAGTTTTTCGGCTAATTTTTCGGAATTAGCCCCCATATATACCCCTAAATCTATTAGATTTTTTAATTTATTTTGAATCTCTAAGGTAGGGTTCGATCGTATTTCCACATATGTACTAGAATCTTTGAGCAAATTTAGATTCAAAAGTCTATATAGACCTGCGTTCATGAGGACCACCCCTCCCCCCTTGTCCACTGGTCTAATGATAAGATCCTGATTCCTCTGTAAATCCTTGAGTGCTTTTCATTCTCTCTGACTAATGTTGGAATAGTTATTTTTATATTCCCTATTTACCCTTCCATGAAGCTCAGACAGTTCCCTCTCCACACTTTCTTGGAATTGATCCAATCCTAGTGGTCTGGATTGGATAGGATAAAAATACTCATTTTTCTTCTGAAAAACTGGACAAGATTCGTATTCAAATAAGGCTGTCTCACTCTCTAACTGTCTCAAAAGCATTATGTTACAAGTTTCTTCATAACTTCTATATGTATCAAAATGATCAATATTATAGATTTTACTCTCTACATTTACTGGTGTTACTGGAGTTGTGGGGGTATCGGAAAAAAGATTTTTTATTGTCAAAAGACGTGCAAATTTGTTAACATCTAATAGTGTCCGAAAAAGATCAAAATTCGTGGTAGGTATGAATCCGAGTCCTTTTGATAATAATGAGATTTGAATCTCTGAGACTACATAGCTTGACAAATTAATTACCGGAGAGTCTGTTATTGTAGTCTTTTCAGCATTCTTGGATTTGTGCCTATGCTTCCTCCCGCCTCTCCTTTGGCGTTTTTTGTAGCCATAGTCTCATTTCGTCTCCTCTGGTAACGTTTGCTTCTTGCATTATTTGATTCCATAGAGGTCGAAATATCTGATTCCTCTTCTGATGTTGAGGGATACAAAGAATCATCTGTATTATTCAGATCTGCAAATGAGACACGGTTTCCTCTATTGCGATTTCTATAATACGGGGAGTGCCTGTGTTGTTTCAATATGAAATTAGTCCGTTTTTCCAAAAACCAACTATAAACCTTGTTATTATCGTAATCTTGAGAATATCTCACAAATTTTCATTTTTTATTTTGTAAGATGATATTTTCAAATTGTTCCAGGTTTTTATTAAGGTTTTCCTCCAGTTCTTTATACTTTTGTAATGATTTTAAAGGTTCTATAATTGTCATGATTTCTGAATTAATGTCAGTTAATTCCTGCTCTTGTGTTTTGATTAACAACTGCATTAACTTCAAGGAGCAGTCACTCAAGATGTTTTGCCATTCGGTATCAAAATCTTCCCCATACTGAGACGTACAGTGTTTCTTAATCCTCAAACCTCTGGGGATCATACTCCTTTCCACGTATGTTTGCAGAGTTGTCTGTTCCCACCACAACTTCAACTCTTTAGTTGACAACTTTTCCAATTTGTGCATATATTCTTTTAGTTCACCATATTCGGGATTAGACTGTGAGGCTTGTGTTGTTGCAAATATCTGTGCCGCTTTTTGGCGTCTTGCGGAAACTGAGACAGGATCCATCTTATATTATTATATAATATATTGCCGCTTAGCTGATAATCACTTCAGTGTAATATATATGTTTGTTATATGTTTTAAATCAAGAGCCTCCTTGTATCAGGGAGCACGATTTAGAGCTAAGCTTCACTGCACACAAAACAAACAACAAGAGTTGCAATCAGCTCACCTGAAGACTCGATCACAGTAGCTGCACGGATCCAGAGGCTGTGAAGCAAGAGCTCTCTTCTCAATTGGAACGAGTTTACTCATTCATTATCTGGATCACTTACTGAAGCTGCTGGAACACGTTTTTTAAGGATTTCCAATTGAGAAGAGAGCGCTTGCTTCACAGCTTCTGGATCTGTGCAGCTACTGTGATCTAGTCTTCAGGTGAGCTGATTGCAACTCTTGTTTGTTTTGAATGCAAAATAAGCACCTAAAACATTCCCTGTAGTTAGGGTCTCCTTCAATTCCATACGCTGCATTTCAACAAATTGGTGTCAAGCACAGAGGCGTAACTTCAAGCTCTTGGGCCCTAGTGCAAAGTGAAATGGGCCCCCCAGCTACCATGTGCCATTTACAATGCTGGTATTTTCTTATGGGGAAGGAGGGCTTTGGGGCCCCCTCGAGCTGCAGGGCCCAGTAGCGACTGCTACCTATGCACCTCCTACACCTACGCCCCTGGTCGTGCAGAAACTGGATTCAAACTACCACGTTTATACTTCATAATAAACTGCGTAGGAACTTTTTTAGGTATTAATGATGAAGCTGATGGAGGTAGAATTTCCTTGGCCAAAAGTGGTTTCGGAAGGTTAGCAAACTGACTACGGAGGATTTCTCTATAGTACTTGAGTTTGTCTTCCCTCTCAGCAGCTGGAAAAAAGGCTCCCATTTTGGACCGGTAGCGAGGGTCCAAGAGGGTGGAGAGCCAGAAGTCATCCCTCTGCCGGATGCTGACTATTCAGCTGTCTCTAGCCAGGCAAATCAGCATGCTGCGGGCCATGTGCGCAAGTGACTCTGAGGGACTCCCTGCCTCCATCTCCATTGTATACTGCCACAGTGCTTGGGAGTGCTTGGGGGACAGTGGCACAATGACAGAGTGTGGAGGTGACGGCAGCAACAGCAGCAGCAGCATGAGGTCAGAGAGTGGCACAATGACATTCTGGAGGTGGCAAAATCAGGAGTAGGCCATAGAGTGGCACAATGACAGAGTTTGGAGGTCACGGCAGGAGCAACACGCAGGCAGCATGAGGTCAGACAAAAATGGCCTCAATGACAGTGTGTGGAGGTCACGGCAGGAGCCACAAGTGGGCAGCATGAGGTCAGAGACAAGGCCATCTTATTCATTGGGACATAGGCAGTTGCCAAGGGGGTCCCAAAAGTATGGGGGCCCCAGTTGGCTTTATGTATGTGTCCCAGGAATTTTAACTGTTTGTGTGTTTTTATGATGTCGTGCAAAAACACTTTAAAAAAACCATGGTTGTGAGAAGGGAAGCTCAAAGGGCTCACTGCCCTGCCAAATAGTCTTATAGGATGCAGGCTGGTGGTGTGATAATTTGAGTGTGCTTGGGGGTGGCTAGAGGCGTGGTCTAGTTTGATGTCATGTATTTGGGCAAGGCACATTGCAGTGTTATGCCCGGCGGCCCATAATGCTGTTAAGATGGTTTTGGTCAGAGAGTGGCACAATGGACACCCTGTGTTCGGAGGTGTACGCACATCAACAGCTAGCATGCAGCATGAGGTCACAGAGCTGGCACAATGACATTCTGGATGGTGGGAAAAAAAACAGGAGTAGGCCACAGGTGGCCACAATGACAGAGTGTGGAGGTACGGCAGACCGAGCAACAGCCAGCAGCGATGAGGTCAGACAGTGGCACAATGACAGTGTGTGGAGGCTCACGGCAGGTAGCACTGCCAGCAGCAATGAGGTCAGACGTGGCAACTATGACAGAGTGTGGAGGTACGCAGGAGGCCACAGCAGCAGCGCCATGAGGTCAGAGAGAGCACCAATGAACTGGTGGAGGTTATGCATCAACGAGCAGCAGCAGCATGAGGTCAGGAGTGCAACAATGACATTCTGGAGTTGGCAAAAACAGGAGTAGGCACAGAGTTGGCACAATGACAGGAGTGTGGAGGTCACGGGCTAGCAGCAATGAGAATGAGGTCAGAGGAGTGGCGCAATGACACAGTGTGGAGGTGCGGGCACCCAAGCAACAGCAGCAGCAGCATGAGGATACATTTTGAGTGTTTGGCACAATGACCAGAGTGTGGAGGTGGGTGGACCAATACCAGTCCCTGGTAAAGATGCGGTGGTAGGCAGATGGACAAACTAGCAGCAGATGTGTGGCATCAGGGGGTGCAGCATCAGAATAGTGGCTCGAGGCAGGTAGTTTGTATTCCTGACTCATTTCTCAAAGTTGTGGTGAGGCGGTCATGGCTGATTACTAATCCTGACGCCTAAGGCATTTGGGTGTGTGGAAATCCTGGACCGATCCACGCCTAATTCATCTTCACACATGGTCAGTCGCTTCCCCATTCCCGTGGACAAGAGGGTTCTTCCTTGGGGGGTAACGATGGCCCCTCGCCACACTGGAAACACCCGCTTGATGCACACTATCGGCGCCGGGCAGGACAGCTTCTCCACTGCAACTCGATGTTGCGGGCACACATCAGTTGGTCTGTCCCAGTAGTCCAGCGGATCTTCTAACTGGCGGTGGGCAGAGTGCTGTACAAGTAGGCACCACCTGGTGTTGGTTCAGGGTCTGATTCAGGTACTGCTGCTGCTTGCTGGCAACTGCCCTCCTCACTAGGGCGGTGTGAAGGGAAGAAGCTTCCAGACTGACTCCAACTATAGCGTTGCTGCTGATGGAGCTGGTACTGCTCCTACCCCCCCACCTTCCACAGCTGCCGCGGCAAGTGGTAGTGGGCGCTGTGGAACCCCCTGGTCAGGACCTGTTCAGAGAATGGAGCATGCTGCACCATGTCAGCGGCCAATTTTTTACTATGGAGGATTACTCTATAGTATTTAAGTTTGTCCTCCCTCTCAGCAGCTGAGGAAAAAGTCTCCCATTAATGAACCGGTAGCGAGGGTTCCATTTAGGGTGGAAACGCCAGAGTCATCCCACCGCTGGATGTGTGACTATTCGGCTTCCACTATCAAGTCAAATCAGCAATGCTGCAGGCATATCTGCACTAAGTGACTCTGAGGGGTACTCCCATGCCTCCATTTCTCCACCTGTATACTGCCACGAGTGCTTGTGGGTCATCTGCGCTCGTCTTCCTCATCTCCATCCTACCTCCTCCAGCTGCTCCCTGCTCCTCAATTTCTGTCACCATGGTGTAGAAAAAAAAACACTCATTTCAACCAGACAATGCTTCTTGCTCCAATGTCCTCCTCCTCCTCCAGTTCAAGGTCCCCACCGGACTCAAGTGGCCACGAGATTTGTATAGTCACCACGTCTCCTGTCCCCTGCCCAGAAAGATTTTTTCAGCATCTGTTCACAGGACATGAAGCAGTGGAACGACGTTATTATTCCTTAGTCCTGGCGACTGAAAAATAACATGCCTCCTCAAAATGGCCTCAGCAAACGGAGGTGTCTCGCATGAGCCTGCCACTGGCTGAATCAAAGTTACACAGGGGAGTAATCCTGTCGCTGGATCATCTCAAAAAATCGTTAATGGGACTTTCTCCTGTTATTCAGTCGGGGGGGGGTTTCCAACATGTGCAGGCTGGAATTCCCAACAGGTGGAAACATCGCATATACAGTGTGTGTTGGGGGAGGCCCATTTCTGCTGCTGCAACTCTAGGAGGGTGTGGCGCTAGCTTTGTCAGAAAGGATGAAAGTGATGCCACAGTTTTTGGCCATTTTCAGAATCTTTCTGGAAGATCAGTGGATGGGAATTCAGGAACCTTTTCACAACCTGATTGAAACCACATGCGGCTTGCATCGGCACATGAGTCATTCCTCATCGGTGCAGCTGCGAACACCCATGTTCCTATTTTTGTCCGTCACCATGTTCGATTTGCAGCTGGTGAGGAGAAATGTACACATCTATTTCTTTGCTGCATGACTCTTCGGATGCTGTTCTCCACTGTGTGACGTCGTTCGCCGAGGCCAAGCCAGGTGTGTAGAAAAGCGTGACCCGCCAGTACTACACATGTGGTATGGATGGAGTGGTATTTGTGGTGGCTGAGATGGTGGTGGTGGGAGGAGGAGGAAGCTGGAATTGGTGCAGGAGCAGCACGTTTGACAACGTGGAGGATGAAAGCGGCGTCCTACTGATCCAAGTTGTTGGTGTGGCCTTGGGCAGAAAGCACATCTCACCCCAGTGGGCCATATGGACATGTACTGTCCCTGACCGTAGTTACATGACTCATCACGTCCGCACGCTGGCCGTGCAACTTGGAACACTAACCGGATAATGCTCAAGGAGTGGCCACCTTCTGTTTTTAATCATATTTCTGTGAAAGGGCTGGTACTGCCTTTTTTGGAAAAAAATTACATCTTGGAGACTCTCCACTAGGCTCTGGCACAGGCATTAGTTCTGATGAATCGGGTGCTGAGTCCAACCTTTGGAAAGAGTAGCGAATGCAGTGCCTTCATCTTGGCAGGTGTAGAGCACGGTCAGCTTTTGTTTGCACCTGAGGATGGTTGGGACGCCATTTTACTGTTGTATCTTTGCAATCACCTCGTATTGAACGACTGCTGTGCCTTCAACGTAGCAAGGAGAGGAGATCTGGACCCGGGAGATGATGCCAAAGAGAAACAACAGCCCCATTCTGGCAGAGTGGAGAAACCTTAGACTGGCTGAAAATTGCACTGTGTGCCCACTGGGCGCTGCTGCTGCTAGTTGCTGCGTGGCCAGGATGGGACCATCCACATCTGAGCCACGGTTTCTCCAAGGCCCACCGGATTGTGACGCTGCCTTGTTGTGTTCGAAGGGGCCGTCCGGTGCCAATGATTAGCTACCTGGCAACAGCCTTCAATTTCTGCCCACACGCATTCTACATTATACCCATATTCGGCTCCTCCGGTGTCTTAGCAGAGAACTGCTACACCGCCGAGTAGCTGATTTTACTGCCAACGCTCCTCACTGAGTGACGCTGAGCCTCTGTGCCGCTACTTACTTGGACCTGTGAAGCGGGTTTTCTACCCCGTGGCCTTGGCTCCCGACCTTGCACTGCTGCTACCCTGCTGACTCACGGCTACATTACCCACTTGCTGGCTGCGCCGCTTGCCCGAATGCACAATCTGACTCGCCCTCTTCTCTTGCACGATGTTGAAGCCCTTGCTTCACCCGCTCCCAAAGTAGCGGTCGGCTAACGATCTTCATCGATATTGTTTGATCTTTCACTGCTGTCCTTCCTCAACGGTTTTGATTTGCAGTGGCTGACCACAACACAAACATGAACCTCCCATGCCACTATCCCATCGTATACTTTGCGCTTACTGCAAGATAGAAGGGGATAATTGGCCCACATTTCTTCACTGCCAAGTAAGCTGCCTGACTGTCCTTCTCCAAATCTGTTCATCCTCGATGTATAGTGGCGCTGAGCCCAGACCTACTCTAGTTCTCTGGTGAGGGAAGCCGGACGGCGAAGAGGCGTGTTGAGGACAGGTGAGAGCTACTGAGCTGTTTTCCCGGGCCATGCCAAACTGTGGGTTGTGTCTGACCGTTCCCACCGACTCCTTGGCTGATGTCATTGGGAGAAGTGGATGATTACGTCAACCCAATCAAGAACCCTTGGGGTTTGCTGGTCAACACAAGGCCGCTAGATGACCACCGGCAGTTCTGGCATACCGAGGTGACCCCTCTGTGACGTCCCACTTGACTGTGCTGCGACATGGGCTGCTCAGGAATGTTTGTGCCATGCCACTCGCATGTGTTAAAGAGCCTGCCACCCTCTCTGTCTGTCATACTGTTTGTTCAAAAATGTACAAGATTATCTGGATATGATAAAAAAAAATTTGACCCTGTATTTGACTCCAAATGAACCCACTAAAAGGCTTTTGCGGCTTTACCCTTGGATATAAATTGCGCAAAAGAAGTATGAGCAGCAAAAAATTAACTGGTAGTTGTGGCGTGTTTAAAATGCCGTTTCTTTTACTGAATACAAAAGCAGAAACACGCTTAATTAAACCTTCGGATATATAAAATTATGCTACAGGAAAAAATTTTTTTTTTGTGTCTTTGGGCTGTTGAAAAAACACGTTTCTTACTTTTCTAACTACAAAAAGCCGAAAACACGCTTAATTAACCTACGTGGATATAAATTATGATACAGAATCAACAAGGGGGAAAAAATTTCGTCTTTGGGCAGTTGAAAAAACCACCGTTTCTTTTACTGACTACATAGCACAAACACGGTTAATTTTATCACCTTGGTATATAAAATTGCAGGAAAAGAAAATGAGCAGCAAAAAATTAAATGGTATGGTGCATTTGCTAAAAACGATGTTCTCTTTTACTGAATATCAAATCAAAAAACAGTCTAAGACAACCCTTGGATATTCAATGTGCTCCACAACTGACCAGATGGCATTAAAATGCCATCAAAATCAAAATTAGAACGGAAGAGGAGCAGTCTCTGATAAAAGCTATGGCACCCCCCTAAAATCGCTGTTAAAAACTAATTTCTTTTGTGTGAGATCTCAGCTACTGCAGCTGCAGCAGCTACAGCACGGCACAGACAAAGGAGTGGGAGCAGCCAGCGTCGCGTCCGGACTTATATAGTGCTGTGATGTCACAGAATCCCGCCGGTCTCTGATTGGCTTCATCTCTGCACCATGTCAATGAGGATGTTTCCTTTCTTCTGCCCAAAGTACTTTGCCCCATAGTAACTCCATTGTGCCTCTGAGGCCATTTTTATCAATTAAAAACACGCTTCATTCCCGGCAAATTACCCAAACTTCGACTTCGTTCAGAACCAAAGTTTTCCTGAAATTCTAAACGAAGTCCACTTCGTTAGAATCAATTCGCTCATCTCTAGTGTATACATAGTATTTCCCCGAACATTGTTCATTACATTAACACAATTAATGTCCATAAACAATTATATTTATTCAGGGACATATTGATAGGAAAATGTTCACAGATGATGTCTTGTCTGACTTGAGGCATTAGCTTTTCTTCTCCATCCAGTCCAGACCATCATGACAACTTTTCTTCCAGCGTCCTACCCACAGAAGTTACCCATCCTACTGCTTCCCTCTGTGTTGTCCAGGTCACTGAGCCATAAATGTGCCTCCAGATTATGTCCGATGTACATGTCACATAGACCACTATTCTAGCCCTATTCTAACATATGAACTACTGCTCTGACTCCCTCCTTACATATAGACTGACGCTGTAGCCCCCTTTGGTCACATATAAAACACTGCTGTAGCTCTCTCCTCTGTCACATATAAAACACTGCTGTAGTCCCCCTTCTGTCACATCTAAAACATTGCTGTGGCCCTCCTCTGTTTTATATGAAACATTGCTGTAGCCCTCTTCTGTCACATACAAAACATTGCTCTAACCCCCCCCCGACACAAAATGCTGCTGTAGCCCCTATATTGTATATAAAACATTGCTGTAGCTCAATTTGTTACAAATAAAACTCTGCTGTAGCCCCATCTGTCACACACAAAGCATTGCTGTACTTTCCCTCTGTCACATATAAAATATTTCTGTAGCCCCCTCTGTCATACATAAAAAACAGCAACATAGTGACTGAGTAACAGTGACTGAATAATACCACCACAAATCACAAGCATATAGTTACTGAATAATACCGTTAAGGTTTCTGAATATAGACCATTACACTAAAACCGATATTACCACCATACAGTAAATATACAGTGGTAAATACCAGTTGTACACAGGCCCTATGCACACATATAAGTGATTAGAGTAAAGTCACATCCAGTCAAGGAAATAGCTTCAAAAAACAAAATATCTACTCAAATGCCAAAAAAAAGAAATTAGATTTCCTTAAAAATTAACTTTTAATAGATATACATTAAGACACAATGACAATAGGCAGCAAATTCAAGTCTAGAAAGGGACTTACCAGTCCACAATAGGCATAAATATCAACAGTAACCCAACAGCTGATTAAACATCATACAGTTTATTAATTGTCCAGGTCACAATCCACATAAACAAAGGCTACTCTCTCTCTATCCAGAAAAGAAGCCCTAATTAGTGCCCTTAGCAGAATTAACGCTCTGAAAAGAGCGATCCTGCAAAACTCGACCTGTTAAACCCTTCGGACAATTTCCCTAATTTTAGAACAAAATTATGTGTATATCCTTACCAGATGTGTTTCAAACAGCAGTGGCTGATATCTTCAGTGGGTACAAAATGAGCAGGATTTTGACAGCATATGGGGTATAAGGCTAGTATCGCCACCAGGAATAGTGTCCTTCAATGATGACTCAGCTTCTAATAGTCTGGGTCTAGGTTAAATAAAGGCAAATGTTCCACCCAATGAAAAAAATCCACCCAATCAAAGTGCAAGGCTCCAATCACGGAACCAGACTATATGTCACCCAATCAGCAGAAAGAATAGGACCAACCAACTGAATAGCACATAATCCTTTACAGAACATACTGTGAACATATTGTACCATACATACCTGGATAACTTATGTCTTTGGCTGAGTTCCCGCCATTAGCGGCGTCTAACGAGTAGAAGTGCGGCTGCGCTCATATCCTTAGCCATGTCTGCGCTCATGTCTACAGCCACATTCCCACTCGTCTACAGTGTCTCATGAATAGAAATGTGGCTGCATGACAAGCTAATGGTATTGTGAGACTACAATTGACAGTCCCATGCATGCGCCCTAAAGCGACCTACGCCGCTTCACAGTCTAACTAATGAGACATAGTGCGGCTGCGTAAGTTCGCATTAGCATTGCAAAGTCACATCCAGGGACCGCCATACCACAGTTTTTGGTGCAGGTTTGCGCCAAATACCGCGGTCGGATTTTGGATTTCGGCAGGCCCAGTACATAAAACGGTAGTAGAATCTGCCGGTAGATAGAACATGTTCTACATTCCAGCGGAATCCATTGGTTTACAAACACGACAAAAGAAAATCTGAGCTGTGTAGACTACAGCTCGGATTTTATATTGCGGTCTATGGGTACTGGTTACAGTCAGATTTTTGCGGATTCTAAATACTGAATGCACTCAAAATCCGACTAAAAAACAGTGTTGTGTAGACATGGCCTAAAGCTGGCTGAGACCAGTTTCAAAGAGAAGCCTGGTGTTGGAGTGTTGGTGTGCCATTAACCGTTCTACCAAAGGATGGCGATCCATGAGCTAATGACCCCTGGACTGTCCAAAATGGCAGCAGGCATGGTGAAGGATGCTTGGCCCAAACTGACGCAGTGGCACAGAAGTTGACAGTATTGACACAAGAGTACTGAAGCTTGATACCAGCGGATTGGTGAACACTGCAGAGTGTTGGTGCTTCAGTGTAATTTAAAGGGCTGTAGGCCTCACTGTGGAGGATGCCACTTAAAAGAGACACACCCGCAAACAGACTGCACTGTGTGAATAAGGATCTGATTCTGCATAGTGAGACATACCCAATAAAGAGACTGTGTGGTCGTTGGGGTTGTTTAAATTAACTTGCTACTGCTTGAAATTTTTTTGCTATGGAGGACCTTGTAAAATATCTTGAGCTGATGTAGTTTATGACCAACTAGCAAGCTGTACCAGATAACAGTAACTAACCAAAGCCCTGGTGGGGATGTTTACACAACTATTGCTGGGGGGGAAAGTCTTGTTGCCAGGAGGCCAGGTTGCCCTTCCAGGAGTAAGTCAAAGCCAGTGGAAGCTAAGTTGCTAAGAGGCCTGTATCTGGTCATTGCTAGGAGCAACCAAACCTCAACATCAGAAAGTGGTCGCTGTAGTCCAGAGGGAGTAGCTGTGTGGGAGATGCTATGAAGCAGGGAGCAGTGCACCTGAGTGTCCTCTGATGAGGTGAAGGTCAAAGCAGATGCCACCAAGAACCCTGGAGTTGCAAGTAGATGAGTTCCCACTTAGGATTAACCTGGACTGTCAACAAACTGTCTCCAGAGTGCACCCGGACATTACACCATTTCTGAAGACCTGACCAGAATTAGGTAACACTGTTGCAATACATTTTGAAACATGTTTGGGACTGTCTGTCATTTGCATGAGGTATGTGAGGAGCTCCAGGTGGAGATCATACTCGGCAGAGACTTTTTACATTTCTAGCAGTTGTGGCGGGGCAGAGAGTGTACCAGGTGGAGCAGGTGGATTTCCCAGGATAGCACCTCCTGTAGAGGGTGCTGTGCCACTGACGGAGAGGGAAGAGCCAGTGTTGTCACTGTAAAAGTCCTGGCCTTGATGGTGTCTGAGACTCCCCGCCCGGCACTCTAAATACAGACCAGGGTGCAGTAAACGTGTTTCCAGAATTGCTGTCAGGCCTGTAGAAGAGTCCTGAGCGCAGTGAGACTTTGGGCCACATGTATGAAAATTCACTTTGTTGACCATAGCAACAAGAGCACCCTTCTCATTTCATATAGTGCTCTGGAAAAATGAGAGGGGTGCTCTGATTGATTGGTTGCTATGGGCAACAAAAACGGTTTTAGACCTAGACAGTTTTCATACATGTAGCCCTGCGACTATTAGTTAAGGACTAAAAAAATCAGATGGAATTAATATGTAGCATGCGGGGTTGCCAAGGGAAAAACACTTATATGCAATGATGCCTATTGAAAAGGTGGTTCAGCAGTTAAAGCTAATGTTTTGTTATCTGCTGGAAAAGATGTTCCTGTAATCAAGGACTCTGTCACACAACCAGAGCAGGGGAAGACTGGCTGTGTCCCTAAGTGAGTCCCACCCAATGCAGTGTCTGAACAAGCTGCTAAAGGCGTTGCAGCTATAGCAGTAGATGGATTTAACTCATGTCTGCCCCTAGTGGTCATGGTGAACAGTGCCGAGTGTATTACAGCTGACGTGGATCATGCGGATTGTGGTAACCTACAGCATGATCCTATCGCGGATCCAAGAACAACGTAGCTGATTGTCTGGTGTGAACTAGCGGCTGCTGCCATAGCAGTGGATAAGACTAGCTCAAGGGTTCCCCCTAGATGTTACTGTGGCTAAGTGTACTGCAGAAGATATGTGGGGTGATAACCAGGTGGAAAACAGTGCTGTCATTTCCTATGCAAGTGGCAACCTGCTATCCTCAGTAGAGATGGGCGAATTTCTCAAAAATTCGATTCACCGACTTCGCCGAATTTCCCGACAAAATTCTTTTAGTCCCGAATTACTTCGGGACGAATCGCGTTAAAATACAGCTATTTCCTGGCTGCAGAGAGCCTGTAGTATGCTGTAGAACATTGTGCCATGCTTAAATATGCAGAGGGAGCTTGGTTTTGTCTTCATACAATGCTGTGTTTTAGTATGACATGCACATGACTGCCGCCGCTTTTAGAATCGCTTCACTCTTCAATTCCCTGGGCACTTACGGGGGCAAAACTGACCAAAAAACTGAAGCGGGAATGCAGCCTGATAAAGTCATGGCAGCGCCAGCTGGAAAAAAAACAAGCTGAGGGCTAAGATCCTACAATAGCGTCAAAGAACACAATAGTAGGTTCCTGGAGCCGCCACAGGTCGCAGCACAGTAAGGGGACGTCACAGCAGGGGTCACCCTGCGAGGCCAAAGCTTCCGGTGTCATCTAGCGGCCATGTGTTGACCACACACTAGGTCATACACTTTCTCCCAGATGACATCTGACAACCCCAGCCAAGAGTCGGTGGGTTTGTCAGACACAACCCTTAGTTGGCATGGCCCGGGAGCAGGTGAGGGGCCCTCACCTGTCCTCAACCCACCTCTGTCCCGTTCGCTTCCCACACCCAGAGAACTACTATGTGCTGCGCCACTATACAGTGAGGATGAACTATTTGAGGACAGTGGGCAGCAAAGAGGTGGGGAAGACATCCGCTGCTTCTTGCAGAAGCGGGCAAATAGTGATGAGGAGAGTTGCAATGGGGGGTTATGTTGTGAGTGGTCAGGCTTTGTACAGCGACACCGTTGAGGTGGACGGCGGTGACAGGCAAACACTAATCGATGTAGCCGATCGCACTTGGGAGCCGGGTGAAGCAAGCAAGGCTGGGACAAGGTAAGGTGCCCTAGTTAAACAAGGCATAAAGTGCCCCCCCAAATGGAAAATTCAGCCCACTCCATGCCTCCTTGTGCCCCCTTTTCTCCCTGGGATGAAGTGGCGCCCTACGCGGTCGCCTACCCTCGACTACCCATTGTCCCGGCCCTGGAAGCATTCCGTTTTCTCTACATTAAGTTTTAGGAGACGGGAGGAGAAGAAGGAGGATTTGGACGACAGACAATCTGGGATCTTGGACAGTAGAGAGTTAATGTCTGGGCCGGAGATGTAAAGTTGGGTGTCATCAGCATACTGGTGG
Organism: Phyllomedusa bahiana; assembly: GCA_025379985.1. Classification (NCBI taxonomy): domain Eukaryota; kingdom Metazoa; phylum Chordata; class Amphibia; order Anura; family Hylidae; genus Phyllomedusa; species Phyllomedusa bahiana. The sequence continues at coordinate 8,347 of JAODAL010043477.1, read as the reverse complement.
TTTTGAAAGCCATGTGATGCTATGAGCTGACCCAGACCAACAGTGTACAAGGGCTTCATCATTATCATTGGGAGAAGAGAGCAGCAGCTTGCGTGTCAGGCAGTGGCGCAGAACGTAAGTCGGTAGTGTGGCCGGGAGTCAGCAGGGTGGCAGCAGTGCGAGGTTGGGAGCCAAACGGCCACGATTTAGACCACCCACTTTGCAGGTCCCAGAAATTAGCAGCACTGGAGCTCCCCGGGTCAGCGGCGGTAACACTCAGTCAGTGCAGAGCTTTGGTGGTAAAATCAGTGTGCCAGTTTTTTGATGAGACACCAGAGGAGGGTGAACATAACTATATGTAGAATCTGTGGGCAGAAAGTAAAGCGTGACTAGGGACCTAACGTTGGCACAATGGCCCTGCATCAACATCATGCAGTGTCACCATACGAGTTTCAGATGTGGTAGTCCATCCTGTCCCAACAGCAGAAGCACCCAGTGGCACGCCTCCCATTTCAGGCAGTCAAGGCTTCACCACCTCTGCCGAAGACAACTCCCTGTCTATTACATCATCTACCGGTCCAGATACTCCTGCTCCTCGGCACTCATGGTGCCAGCAGTCGTTCACCGAGATGATTGCCAAGAGACAGCAGTATGCGTCTAGCCATCCCTAAGTACAGAAGCTGACCATGCTCCTCTCTAAGTTGTACTGCAGTCCCTCCCTTTTCAATTGGTGCTCTGCACCATTCTGGCCAGGAAACTTGGCATTCACTTCTGCCATTGTAACGACATGGGTAGTGGCTCCTCTGGACCACCAGGGAGCCAGGGAGCGGGGTCTAAGTAGGTCCCGGTTTTCACCAGAGCCCGCCGCAAGGCAGGATGGACTTTCTGCGGCAGGATGGACTTTCTGCGGCAGGAATCCTACTAGGTCGCTACCCCTGGCGTGACTAGCTTGCGGTGGCAGCCGAGGCGCAGCGAGGTACCGAATCGTAAGACGAAACTCGTAGTCAAAGGTCAGGCCAACAGATCAGGGCAGGCGGCAGAGATTCGAGGTCAGGTAATGTAGCAGAAAGGTCGGATACACGGGCAGACAGGAACTGATGAACAGGGGGAAATTGATGAACAGGAATAAATATATTAACCTGGAAATTTATGAACAGGGTGAAATTGATGAACAGGAATAAATATATTAACAGGGGGAAATTTATGAATGGGGGAAATTGATGAACAGGAATAAATATATTAACAGGGGGAAATTTATGAACAGGGGGAAATTGATGAACAGAGAAAGGCCATTAACGATTTTTGATGATCCAAGTGGACAGGAGTATTCCCCTGGGCGAACGAAGTCACACACGGGAGGAAATGCTCCGTTTCATGCAAGATGACATCGATTTGTGGCTTTCTCCATGACAACTGAAAATTAGAACCATTGTGACAGATGATGGAAAGAACATGGTGTCCGCTCTGCGTAGTAGGCGGGCTGAGCCATGCTCCCTGCATGGCATACATGTTCAATCTGGATGTTCAATTCTTACACCCATCTGCAAGACATTCTAAAAATGGCCAGGAAACTTAGCTGGCACTTCAGCCGTTCTTACACCGACAAGCACACCCTCCTTAAGCTGCAGCGGCAGACCGGCCTCCGCCAACATAGGCTGATATGTGACATTTCCAAACTTTGTAATTCCAGCCTCCATATGTTGGAACGACTCGAAATGACTTCCGGTTCCGGCGCTGCCATGCGGAAGTGAGCGCTCACAGCTCTCCGCCAATCTTCTGCCTCAGCCCGTGCTACAGTCGCTTCAGCGGCGCTAACCGTCTCTCAGGGAACGGGCAACATGCTCCTTTCGCCCCCCTGACGGGTGGATGGACAGGTACATCCTCAGAAGCTGCCAAAAGGACGCGTCCGCCCTGCCTGCCCGCACACCACGAGGAGTCCCCAATCTGGCGGCCCGACGCGCGGCGCCTGCTAAAGACCGCGGACCCAGCGCTTCCCTCTCAGGGACCATGGCTTGCCCACCTACGCCCTCAAACGCTCCCGCTTCAGGAGCCCCAGCTGCTCCCTTCCTGGATTACAAAGCTGTAGCCCTCGAGGTGGCTTGGCATACAGCACCTGAACTCCAGGCTGCCATTGAAGCATCTCTGCACGCCACGCTAAGCCAGCTGCAGCATGATGTTCAAATGCATGGAACAAGGCTGGACGAGTTGGAGCATAAGGTTTTACAACTTGAAGCCGAAAATGACGTGCTGCACCGCAAGTTATCTTCATGCAACAAGGCACAAGCCACCCTTTATGATCACATAGAGAACCTTGAGAATCGCTCCCGCAGGAGCAACTTCCGGGTTGTGGGTCTCAAACAATCAAACAATCTGACCTGCAAGACCTCTGCCAATCCGGTCTACCACTGGCTTTGGGGATAAACCGCAGCTGCAGGGTCGAGAGGGCGCACCGCATTGGCCCTGAACCCCCTTCTGACAAAGGAAGAGAGGTCCGACCGCAGAGAAAGCCATGCACCGTCATTATCAAATACCTGGACTACAACGATAAACAGGACATTCTCAAAGCTTATCGCAAACAGAAGTCCCCCCCGCTCCTGGAAGGGCAGAAGATCCAAATTTTTGAGGACTTTTCAATGGAGGTCTCTAGGCGACGGCGAGCCTTCAGCAAGGTCTGTTCCTTTTTATTCTCCAAGAAGATTCGTTTTCAACTCCTATATCCGGCCACCCTGAAAGTGCTCCTTCCAGATGCCGCTCCGAAGTACTTCACATCCCCGAGAGACACAGAGGACGACCTTCGCTTCCTTGAGGACTCCGGAACCTCTCCCTCTCGGTCACCTTCAAACACCGGTAACGAGTCGTCATCGTCCCCCCCACGGCTCTCTCCTTCCTGGGACCGGAGCTCTTCAAGCTCCCGCCGTCTTCCTGAGACCCCCCAACGGTCCCCGACTTGAACTCTCGCCTCAAGATTTTCGGTGATAATCTGCCGTTTCGGGGACCGTGAGTAACTTTAACAAGGCTGATTCCTGTGGTCCAGCCGCCCCCCCCCCTTCCCTTTTTCCCTTTTATTGCTTAACTTCCTTAACACTCAAATTGACTATGTTTCAGTTGGAGAGATGCGTGTGTCTCTGGTTACAGTTTGCCCGGTCGTATTGATCCTACTTATTGTAATTCAGGTTATTGCTCCTGGGTGTTGTCTGATATGTCATAGGTCACTATTAGTCAAGTTGAGAGGGCTGCAACCTTTTCTAATTTTTTTCTCTGCCAGAGAGATTGGCGGACAATGATCAATATTTGATATTGCGCTATTACCCTCCCTATGACAGAAAAAAGTGAAGTCCTTCCACGCACGAGGAGAGTCTGAGTGGCCTGGTCCCTGGCTCCCTGCGTGCCTTGTTTTATTTTATTTCACAGTTTTCAACAAATTTGTATAGCTTGTTTTTGCCTCCTTGTTTAATTTCTAAATTTACTTGGTTCTGAGTCTAACGCCTCACAGTGTCACCACCCCTATATCGGATTCTATATGCCAATTGATACTCCAAACCCCCTTACTTCGTTTAGCCATGAGAATCGTCACGTGGAACTTGAAAGGGCTCCGCTCCCCGAATAAACGTATCAGGGTCCTGCGACACCTGAAAAAAACCCGCCCAGACATTGTTCTCCTTCAAGAGACTCACTTGTCTCATGAGGATTTTTTCAGTATGCAAAGGTTATGGGTCGGACAGGATTTTGGTTCTCCTTCGGTAGAGGGTAAAGCAGGAGTCCTCACCTTAGTGCACAAGAACTTCCCCTTCCAGCTAGTCTCACACGACTCAGATCAGGCAGGCTGATGGTCTCACTTGAAGATCTGCCACAATGGCGACCAGGTCAGTTTGTTTAACGTTTATGGCCCTAATACTCAAAGTAAACCATTTTTCGTGAGCCTTGCAGCAAAGGTTCAGAGGGACTCTGCTGCATCCATGATAATGGGAGGAGATATGAACATTGTACTAGACGAAGTTCTGGATAGAAAGAGAGACCCGGGTTCGGCTTCCTCAGCTGCTCCATCTAGGAGGCCCATTACGGGGGTCCTGCAACACTTCCTAAACACCACAGGGTTGAGGGATGGCTGGAGGAATCTGCACCCCGACAGTAGGGAATTTTCCTTCATCTCTCCTGCACAACATTCGTGGTCGCGCTTAGATTATGTCCTGCTTTCCCATGAACTTCAGAGGAGATTGGTGGCTTCTGAAATACTGGATTTAATAATCTCGGATCATTCCCCGGTGGTGACCGAGATAGCTGATGTCTACCCTAAAGGATCAGACTTCATCTGGCGGTTCCTCGCCTACATGGCCAAGACTGAGCAATTCGCAGATCTACTGCGTGGATGGTGGCTAGAATTTGCAGCGGCCAACGCGCAACATTCTGAAGACATCTCATTATTTTGGGCTACGGCCAAGTCTGTTCTTAGGGGTCGTATTATAGCTCACACCTCTACTTACAGACATAAGCTAAATGATGAATACAAGGAAGCATATGAGCAGGTGAAACGGTCTTATACCAAATTCCTCACAGACAGCTCAGAGGAGGCCAGGAGGGATTGGGAACATGCCAAGAGGGTCTTTGAGCTTTGGTTGGGACGGAGAGAAGAGGTTCAGAGATCTCACCTGAAATCTACCCTATTTCACCATGGGAATAAAGCAGAGAAACTGTTATCTAGTTTATTTCAGGGCAGTTATACCCCTTCCCACATTCTGTCTATCCGCACTCTGGGAGGCCAGATCACCTCAGACCCCTATAAAATTAACGACTCGCTTAAGGTGTTCTATGAATTGCTATATTCCCTGGGAGTGAGTCCGCAAAGTGAAGAGTCGGTAGACGGCAGGAATTTTTTTAACTCCATTCCTCTCCCTAGATTGTCCCCTGAACAGTTAGAAGATCTTAACGTTGAGATCACTACACAAGAAGTACAATTGGCCATTCGCCAACTATCTTCGGGGAAGGCTCCAGGCCCTGACGGCTTCTCCGGAGATATTTATAAAATACTAATTGAACCCCTATCCCCCTTGCTAACTAACTATTTCAACCAAATAATCAAAGACGGCGCTATTCGACCCGAATCTAAAAACGCATATATAAAAGTGATTCCCAAAAAGGGCAAAGATCCTCTTCACCCGTCTTCCTATCGGCCGATTTCTCTAATAGATACGGATCAGAAACTGCTGTCCAAGATTATGGCTGACAGGCTAGCTATTTTGTTGCCCACTCTCATTGGCCCCTCACAGAAAGGGTTTGTCAGAGGCCGAGCAGCAGTGGGCAATCTTAGAAAAGTTCTGCCGGTGCTGGAGAGTGTGAAAGGCACCTCCCCTCCCACCGGGCACCCTGTCATGGTCGCAATAGATGCTGAAAAAGCATTCGACAGTGTCCGGTCGGAGTGGTTGTGGATGGTTCTTGAGTGTATGGGGATAGGGGGTGGATTTAAAAGCCTACTGTCCGCTATCTACAGTAGCCCGACTGCACAGGTGCACACACCTGGTTTTCTTTCACAACACTTCTCTCTCCATAAAGGGACCCACCAGGGATGTCCCCTATCTCCCCTCCTGTTTGATATTGCTCTAGAACCCCTGGCACATTTCTTGGAGGACTCAGACCTCTTTACCGGCATTTTAGTAGGTCGGAGCCAGATTAAACTTGCTCTTTTCGCTGATGATGTACTCCTTTTTCTCTCCGACCCGGTTAGTCATCTCCCAGGAATTTTCTCTTTTTTGGAGGACTTTGGCAGATTCTCCGGATATAAGGTCAATGCCTCTAAGAGCGAGCTACTGGAAATTAGAACCCCCCCTCCCGAAATCTATCGGCAAAACTTAAATCTAGGTATGGTCCCTGCAAAATCTCATATTACTTACCTGGGAATAAAAATTGGTAGAACCCCCAGTACCATATATAATTTGAACTTTCCCCCTCTGATAAAAAAAAATTTCAGACGATCTCCGTAGATGGCAAGGCCTCCCCCTTTCCCTGTCAGGTAGATGTCACGCAATCAAAATGGTGTGTTTTCCAAAACTTTTGTATCCCCTCCAAACCCTTCCCTTATTATTACGTCACACAGACATAAATAGGATCCATTCCTCTTTTTCCCGCATCATTTGGGCGGGAAAGAGAACCCGGATAGCTCTTACCAAGCTAATGCTCCCTGTCCAGTTCAAGTTCCATACGCTGCATTTGAACAAACTGGTGTAACGCAGAAACTGTATTCAAACCACCACGTTTATACTTCATGAGTGTTTGATCGTCACTGCTGTCCTTCTCAACGGTCTTGGTATGCAGAGGCTGGCTGCTCGCCAAAAAAACTCCCATGCCATCAATACTGCAAGAAGCAGGGGATGTCTGCCCCACGTTTTCGTTGCCAAGTAGCTGCTGACTGTCCTCAAATTGTTCGTCCTCGCTGTATAGTGGCGCTGAGCCCAGACCACATACTAGTTCTCTGGCTGAGGGACCCGAACGGGACAGAGGCGGGTCGAGGACAGGTGAGGGCCGCTGACCTGTTCCCGGGCCATGCCAACCAAGAGTTGTATCTGACGAACCCACCGACTATTGGCTAGGGTTGTCAGATGTCATCTGGGATGAAGTTGATGACCTACTCAGCCAATCAAGAACCCTTGGGTTGCTGATCAACACACGGCCGCTACATGATACCGGCAGTTCTGGCCTCACCGAGTGACACCGCTGTGATGTCCCCTTACTGTTATGCGACCTGGGCCTGCTCCAGGAATGTTTGTGCCACTGCCACTCGCATGTGAAGAGCCTGTGACTAGTGTTGAGCGATTTTTATCGACAAAGTTGAAATCGGCAAGGTTTTTATGGTGATCGAAATTTCCAGATCATGCGAAAATTAAGGTTAAAATCTGTGCATCATCTATTAAGATCGCGCCTTTTTTCGGTGTTTCCTGTAATTTTGGCGGCCAGCAAATGAGATTACAGAATAGAGCAGGGTGAGTGTGTGTGCGACGTCATGACTGGGATGTTATGGTTGCGATTGGCTGGAAAAAATCACATGACCTCGTTTTACATAAAAACAGCGTTTCCTTTTTTCACCCTCAGTGTCTCCTCAGCGTCTCATAGGGATAGGACCTGCGCTCTGCCTTGTGGCCAAAACAGCTCAGCGAAATTAAGTCTTTTTCTGCACAAGAGAAACCTCTACTATTAGCTGGATCCTTCCAATTTAGTTAGATTAGAGATGTGAAGATTTTATGTAGTTAGCAAAGAAATTTTTAAAGCAGCATCTACCGCTGTAAATTCACGCGGTGGGAGCAGGGGGGGGGACCCCCGCGGGCGAACACAGACAAGCTTTATCTATAAAGAACACTGGATAAAGTTCCACCAAGACTTAGTTAGACATGGTAGGGAATATCTTTATTATTAACAGTTTGCTATTGAAATATTTCCAAAGATATTGGGCAGCCTGAACTTATATTGGATAAACATCATTTCTAGTAACTGCAGGTCTCTTTGTTAGCTGCAAAACTCCACTTTTATTATCAGTATACATTTCAGATAGGTGTTCAATTTTACCCATTACACCTGTGACTGTTGATATATCCACCTTGCACTTAAATTAAAATCCAGCAATCTTGTAGTCAGCACAGGTTGTTTGTTGCCAAAAATACCGTGTAAACGTACGAAAACATCACAGTTACGTGTTTTTTGACTTTTTCGCACCCAGCAACTGTTCATTGACGCAGCATCTACGTAAATCTTAAAACAGCAATTCTATATTCACCACAGGTGAATTGAAAGGTGCAAAAAAATACCGTTTATTATATCTTACGTGTTTTTTGACTTTTGCACACCCAGCACTGTTCATTGACGCAGCATCTACGTAAATCTTAAAACAGCAATTCAATTCACCACAGGTGAATTGAAAGGGGCAAAAAATACCGGTTATTATACCAAAACATAACAGATACGTGTTTTTTTGGACTTTTGCCCAGTCCAGATTTGTTGATAGACACCTTGCAGTTTTAAAATTTTAATCCAGCAATTTTGTTTTGATTAGAGGGATTTGAGAATAGCTTGTGAATTTTCCGCTTTTATAAGAGACTTTCCAAAACTATTCCATACCTTCTCAAATTTTTTATTTCTGAACATGGAACGAAATGCAGGTGGTAAGCGAGCAAAGAGGGGGTAGCACATGGAGGTAGAGGTACGAGAGAAGGTGCTCCTTCCAGTGCTGGCGACAACACCATGCCAGCGGATCATCAGTTGCAGGACCTCAGGCCTGTCATCGCTGGGTCAGGGCCCCTGTGAATCTAAGTAACAACATCGTCGCCAACTGTCCTTCAGTTTGGGTTTAAAGCAACCGCACTAGCAGTCTACCTTTCCCCCCGTC
>JAODAL010043476.1:0-33802 GCA_025379985.1 Phyllomedusa bahiana | reverse complement strand
AAACCGGACCCATAGAGAAGAAGCTGTAGTTTTAATATATAGGAGAAATGCAATGGTGGAGTTCAGTGCTCAGGCAGCGAGGTGGTAGATAGTATGAAGAATATAGTATGATTCCAGGTAGTATCACTCACATATCCCTGGGCACAGGGTGACAGAGTCCCACAATTGTGTACACTTTGAGACAGCAAAGCCTGTGAATTCAGGGCAAGATGGCAACCCCACGTGTATTCAGACGCCTAGGGGAAAATGGTAGCACCACTCCTCACTTGGTCTTGGTAAGACTATGGCAGGCGTCTCTCTAAGTCCCCTGATCACACAAGCTGTGCTGTCCGATGCGCAGGGGCTCCTACTGTAATGTTAGTGTGCTAGGCAGTGGATGATTCCATAACCCAGGCACACTGGACCCACAAGCCACCAGCCCAGGAGCTGCGCCCAGTCACAAGGCCCTGCTACCACAGTGCAGCCCCCAGATCCCGCAGATCACGGTTCGAACGGGAGAAGGCTCAAGGAGCGGCAGGGACTGTATGCGCAGCTTCACGCTCTCACCACACAACAGTCAGTCTGCCCCTATATGTGCACTGGGCTAACCTTGCCAGCTGAAGATGGCCACGGAGTGCAGCATGATGGCACCTAAAGCTCTGGGACCTGAGGGGCTGCGGTGTGCCTAAAGTCCTGCACTGGGCTCTGTGACTGCCGTGGGGCTGGACGGGGACTCGGCGGCTGAACAGCTGATGTAGTCCTCAGCAGGATTGCTCTGGCAGCAGGACCGGAGGCTCCATTGCTGTGTCGGCTCTGCCCGAGACAAGGGAAGCAGGCTGGTAATGGCGGCCGCTGCACTAAGCCGGCACAGGAGGCGCTGAGCAGCTCCGCACGATCTCCGGCTCAGAAGGACTGATAGGGCCCCGGAGGGTCTCAAAATGCTCCTCGCCTCTGGCTGAAGGTAATAAGAGATATCCGGGGCTTGTTTATATGCTTCTAGGGCTTATGTGGGTTATTTTGTTGGAGTCACTAGCCAAAGCTCTCCTCAGGAACCTCCAGCTACATCCCCGGTCAGGCCATGCCCCATTGTCCAATATCTTTAATCAACCCTGATGCTAAACTCTTGCCGGGCGCTTAAACCCTCTTTTGGAGGATCTTATACACTTTGATCAGGTGGGGTCTGTACCATCTAGAGAGACCAGAGACAACACCTTAAAACCCTTCTCTATTATTGGTCTTGTACATAAATCTAATATCCCCTGCATATTATTATCATTAGACGTTGAAAAGGCTTTTGACCGTATTGACTGGACTTTTCTAGAGGGAGTATTAAAGGAGCATTGGCTTAGGTCATATTTCAGTTGGAAAATTCTCACCTTGTATCAGTCTCCTCATGCGCAAATTCAGGTTAATGGCTCGTTCTCTTCCCCTTTTAAAATAAGCACTGGTACCAGGCAGGGTTGCCCTCTTCCCTCACTGCTATACGCTCTAGTTATGGAGCACTTGATGTAATCAATTCACACCAATGACTCCATACATGGTGTCACCGCTGGAGATGGTCACATCAAGTGCTCTGCCTTCACAGATGACCTGCTATTGTATGTCTGATCCCCTCACTTCGCTTCCATCCTTTATAGTAGCCTTAAAGATGTTTTGCCACAATGTTAATCTGATGTGGGGACATCCCAAATGTAAATTTAAGCAAGTTTGTAATTATATCTAAATAAAAAATATGTGCCATATTAGAACTCCTGTCTCCTTTTCACTCCTGCATCCTGTCAGCAATCTCTCCCCCTGTGCATCTTGTCAGTGATCTCTCTCCCTGTGCTTCTTGTCGGTGATCTCTCTCCCCGTGCTTCCTGTCACCGATCTCTCTCCCCGTGCTTCCTGTCGCCGATCTCTCCTCCCCTGTGTTTCTTGTCATGCGATTTTCCCTGCATCCTGTCAGCGATCTCTCCCCCTGTGTCAGCAATTTCTCCCCCTATGCTTCCTGTTGGCGATCTCTCCCCCTGTGTATCCTGTGCGTCGCCAACAGGACGCACAGGGGGTGAAATCACTGACAGGATGCACAGGGGAAAAGATTGCCGACAGGACGCACAGGGGGAGAGTTCGCCGACAGGACGCACAGGGGGAGAGATCGCCGACAGGACGCACAGGGGGAGAGATCACCGACAGGACGCACAGGGGGAGAGATCACCGACAGGACGCACAGGGGGAGAGATCACCGACAGGACGCACAGGGGGAGAGATCACCGACAGGACGCACAGGGGGAGAGAGATCGCCGACAGGACGCCCAGGGGGAGAGATCGGCGACAGGACGCCCAGGGGGAGAGATCGGCGACAGGACGCCCAGGGGGAGAGATCGGCGACAGGACGCCCAGGTGGAGAGATCGGCGACAGGACGCCCAGGGGGAGAGATCGCCGACAGGACGCACAGGGGGAGAGATCGCCGACAGGACGCACAGGGGCAGAGATCGCCGACAGGACACACAGAGGGAGAGATCTCCGACAGGACGCACAGAGGGAGAGATTGCTGAGTCGGATCCCCTGACAACGATCTCTCCCCCTGGGCGTCCTGTCGGCGATCTCTCCCCCTGGGCATCCTGTCGGCGATCTCTCCCCTGGGCGTCTGTCGGCGATCTCTCCCCTGGGCGTCCTGTCGGCGATCTCTGTCCCCGGGCGTACTGTCGGCGATCTCTCCCCCTGGGCGTCCTGTCGGCGATCTCTCCCCCTGTGCGTCCTGTCGACGATCTCTCCCCCTGGGCGTCCTGTCGGCGATCTCTCCCCCTGGGCGTCCTGTCAGCGATCTCTCCCCCTGGGCGTCCTGTCGCCGATCTCTCCCCCTGTGCATCCTGTCAGCGATCTCTCTCCCTGTGCGTCCTGTCGGCAATCTCTTCCCCTGTGCATCCTGTCAGTGATTTCACCCCCTGTGCCTCCTGTTGGCAACGCACAGGATACACAGGGGGGAGAGATCGCCGACAGGAAGCATAGGGGGAGAGATTGCTGACAGGGAGAACAGGGGGAGGGGTCGCCGACAGGAAGAACAGGGGGAGAGATCGCTGACATGAAGCACAGGGAGAGAGATTGCTGACAGGATGCAGGAGAGATCGCTGACAAGACACATGGGGGAGAGATCGGCGACAGGAAGCACGGGGAGAGAGATCACCGACAAGAAGCACAGGGAGAGAGATCACTGACAAGATGCACAGGGGGAGAGATTGCTGACAGGATGCAGGAGTGAAAAGGAGACAGGAGTTCTAATATGGCAGATATTTTTTAATTAGATATAATTACAAACTTGCTTAAATTTGTATTTGGGATGTCCCCACATCAGTTTAACATTGTGGCAAAACCCCTTTAAGGCTACTATAAAGGATGGAAGCGAGGTGAGGGGATCAGACATACAATAGCAGGTCATCTGTGATGGCAGAGCACTTGATGTGACCATCTTCAGCTGGGACACCATGTATGGAGTCATTGGTGTGAATTGAATGCTTCAAGTGCTCTATAACTAGAACTTATAGGAGTGAGGAAAGAGGGCAACCCTGCCTGGTACCAGTGCTTATTTTAAAAGTGGAAGAGAGCGAGCCATTACCTTCTTTGGGCGTTTAAGAAGGTCGGGGCAAATGGGGAATCAGAGGATAAGCCATTAAAAGCCTTCAGTAAGGGAGCTGATAAGTGGTCTAGTAAGACTTTGTAAAAATTTGGGATGTATCCATCTGGTCATGGATTTTTTTTTCTGCTGGGAGAGAGGTGACTGCCAAATGCAGTTTCTCAGGACAGGACTAGGTATCCATGTCTTGTCAAGATTAGCCTAGAGAGGCAAAGAGTCAGGAAAGTCAGGATGTGCTTGTAGAGTGGTTAGAGCTTCCATTGGGGGAGGCAGCGTCCCTTCACTTAAAATTAGATATCTTAGATAATCAAATATTCATCAAAGGAGATCAGCACTCAACCAGATCCACAACAAGCACTTTTTTAAAATATGAGAAAAAACATTTCATCAATTTTAACCTAATTATATTATTATAATTATATAAATCTCGCACTTACATTTGGGTGTAAGATGATCCGAGCACTTGATTCTTCAGACTCCAGTGCTCTTCAGATGTATCCAATTTTATTCTCCTAGGAAAATAACTTGCTGAACTCTATTTTCTATCTAGTCTATTCGCTTATGAACCTGGAGCTTTCACCCCGAAAAAGGCCAAATCTCATACTCTATACAATTCATCTTACTACCACTGACCAGATCGCCTGCAGACCTTTTTGTGACTGTGAGGGACATGATGTCATCTACTTTTGGTGTTTCTTGATGCCCATGGTTATGATAGAGCCCCATTAGTGTTTATTTAGGGGAGGTGGTAAAGTCGTTGGATTGTCCTATTCAGGGTTATATCTATCTCAAGTCCTTTTTCTTTTTTGTGTATTGAGCAATTTTCTGGACTTGATTATTGTATAGAGTATGAATGTCAAGTTGGTAATTTAAGGGAAAAACATCAAAAGTCTGTTTCATCATTACATTCTCATTAAGCTCATCAGATAGTTTGTTAAACTGCTTTTACTGCTATACATCCTTATCGAAGTATCAGATATCTTTCATGCAGCTTTCCTTGAGACGGATGCAGTACCTGTTGCTAACAGCAAGAGATTCAAGGCCTTCCTCCTCCCCCCAGATGATACAGAGGAGAGTTTGGGAATGTATATCAGCTAATACTTCATACGTACATGCAAATTATAACTTGTCTCTTAGCGACCACCAATTAACCAATCATGTAGTGATAGAATAGTTATGTGATTAAAAAAGTTCTATTGGAATGTAATTTACTGTGATTAAAGCAGATTTATGTCCCAAACGGAAGGAATGTGTCATATTTCTCGAGCTCCGGCTGTCGACAGCTGTAATAATAATATAATTCGGGGGAGGCATTTAATTGGATAAAGGAGTGGAACAAAGATAATTTCCACACCTGATTTAATCATCCTGACAGTGGTGCCCTGCTCTCAAACACCCGAGGACTATCCGGATGGGGGCTGACGCCTTACCGTCAACGGGACAATTGCTGGACTGTCTGAACTTCTGTGTGAGCCTGATCAATTCATAAAGGGTAAGTTCGCTGGTTTTTTTTATAAATCCATGACTTATCCCTTCTGACAGTCTAGTGAGAATCTGGTTGCTGGTTGTCGCCTCCCTTAGGAGACCTGTGTAAGCGTTCAGGTGTGCCTCCAGGGTGTGCTCTGGTACATGTATGCGTATACCTTTTAAACACTACCAATTAATGTCTCTGCTTGTTGTTCTGTAAAGTATACGAGACTGGATAGTGTATTTTCCTTTCGGTATCATATTCCAGTGTAGGCCAGGAGCTGGACTCCTGATGAGAAAAAAAATGAGATATCGGGGGTACAGTCCCTAAGAAGAAATCTGGTAGCAACCAAAGCCTGTTATAGTTATATACAGTTATATACAGATATAGTTATAGACAGATGATCTGAGTTACTGATAAGCCTGTTATAGACAGATGATCTGAGTTACTGATAAGCCTGTTATAGATAGATGTTATAGACAAATGATCTGAATTTCTGAAGAGAACTGGTTAAAGAAAAGCCAAAGCCTGTTATAGTTAAATATACAGATGATCTGCATTTTTGAGAATAACTAAAACCTGCTGACGAGCAGAAGACATTAAGTAGTGTTAGGTATGTTTGGGACTTAATCTCAACATACACTTGTGTTAATTTGTTCTGTTTTACTTAGGTAAAAACTGCATTCAAGGTTAATACTATATTCAGGCTACATCACTTGTTATCTTTCACACTGAAATTCTGGCAGAGTGTATGATCTTGGCTTCGATTCAAAGCATCTATTAAGGGGGGTTGTAGCTGCGGGGGCTCGCATTTCCCTTTCTTCCCTCGGCTCTGTGGCGTACTGAAAAATGTTAGCGCTCAGTCAAAAAGTGCGGTCGAAGGGGGGGCGTGGCCGGACGCTGACTAAGATGGCCGCTTAGTTCCTTCTCTCCAGAGACCTGTCGTGCACTTGAGGGGCTGCAGCAGCAATTACCTGGCTAGAGGCAGTGAAAAAGTGGCGTAGGAGACAGGTGGACACGCTGAGAGTGAACCGGTGAAGTTTTGGATGTGAAGGGAGGAGCGCACGAACTCTCACAGCACTCGAAGCAGGAGGTGGCGGGAAAGGAGAGAGCGGGGGCCTACAGCTGCGGGCAGCGGAGTGCTGCATCTGATGGCGGGAAGGTGCGTAGCCCATTAAAATCATCGCGCACAGCAGAGAACAGTGAGTTTACCCATTCTGGAGGCCCGGGCGTGAGTGGGTGACAGAGCTGACAGCCCTGCTAGCTCCGTGAGGTAGGAGAGGTGCGGGAAGAGAAGCAGGTGACGGGTCGAGGTGCCAAGGGGCTTCCATCCTGTAAAGGGTTCTCCCTGAAGGCCACATAGAACATTGCTGGCAGTACTGGACATTATACCCCAGCCCTGTGGCCTAATCTAGCCAGCGACAGGATGGGGATACGGGTCCGGGGCCATGCGGGCTGTGCGGCCATTTTACCTTCCAATGGCCTCTATATAAAACAGTCTGGCTAAACCCAAATCTCAGAGGCCCCAACCCCGGCGGCGCAAAGCAAGGGGGTTTGCAGCGGAGGACATATCCCTTCAACAGTACATCACCAGGCCTCTCACCCCAGGTAGGGGGCCGATTTTGGGACCTAAAAGGAGAGCACTCCATAAAGAAAGGACACCTTTGCACTTTGCTCAAGGAGACCGTACCAGCTACACAGCCAATACTCCCTCCTCCTGAGCTCCCCCAGTCACCAACTCTACACAGCATATCAGTTTCACCCTCCCTGGGGTCCCATAATACGGGTGACGAACCCGACGACTTTTTGTCTCCAGACGACCATCCCTCTGTCCACCGATAGAGACATGCCTAGATCTAACAGCTCATCTAAAAACCGTACTCCCGGCAATTCAAAAAAGAACCTAGGTCCTGCAGGCCCTAAATTATCTTCTTGGTCTGATCCCATAGAACAGAGGTTCCCAACCCTAGTCCTCAAGGCACACCAACAGGTCATGTTTTCTGGCTTTCCTTAGCATTGCACAGGTGATATCATTATTGTCAGTGCATTCTGTGGGAGATCCTGAAAACATGACCTGTTGGTGTGCCTTGAGGACTGGAGTTGGGGAACACTGCCATAGAAGATAGCATGGACGCTGAATCCACACCTAGGTCCCAACGCATGAGGGCGTCAGACTGGGCTTCTTCCTCTGAATCCATGATGGAAGCTCAGGACCAAGCACAAGAAGTAATGTCTCAACCTTCGGATATTCGTGTTTATTTACGCCGCCTTCACACCAAACAACACTTTAAATCCTTAGTAATGGAGCTAAAGGAAACATGTAAAAAGAAAATAGTGGCAGTTCTTCGATCTGATCTGAAATGTATCGCTGGGAGAGTGGAGGAGTTAGAGGGGGCTCATAATGCTACGCGGCAATATGTGTCGGACCTACAGGCGCATGTTTCTGGGCAAGCAGCTGTCCTCAGGGAAACGACTAGGCACCTAGAGGACCTAGACAATAGAGACAGAAGGTGCAATATAAAAGGGTTAGAGGTCTTCCGGAACCCAAAGAGTCAGCAGACTTGCCAGCAGTCCTTACCACTATCTTTAACTCAATTCTGGGAGAACCGGACCCACGTGATTAAATTGGATAGGGCTCATCGGGCGCTTAAGCCCAAAGCGCTCAATGCCACCCCCAGAGATGTGATATGCTGTCTACATGAGTTTACACTAAAAGAACGCATAATGAAATCTGCCAGATCCCGAAAGGTGATTGAATATGAGAGGTCCCAAATCCAAATCTTCCAAGATTTATCCTGGATTACTCTGTATAAAAGAAGATGTTTAAAACCCCTGCTGGAGGACTTAAAACAAAACAACATTAAATATAAATGGGGCTATCCCTTTATGCTGACTGCCTCCAGAAATGGCAAATCCTCGACCTTAAGGTCCTATGGTGACCTGTGACACTTCTGCTCTACGTTGGACATCCCCCTCCCTGACTTGCCGGATTGGGAACTGGAATCTACCCCTCCGGCGCCATCGACTGTCTGGAAGTCTCCTAACGAAACAAAGAGCAGCCAACCATCAAAAGAAGCCAGAAGATCCTCTTCGAGACTGGGTCCTCATCCGTCTACCTGATCGATTCAGTTGCAGTCGGCTTGAACGACTTGAATGGCTTGAACAGAATGTTGCCTCTAGAGGATGATGGCGTTTCGCATATCCTTTGACATTTCTGTTCTTAGGGATGACATAGTTGATTGTCCTTAGACAAAGGCTGAGTCTTCCCATATTACTCTTCTTGAACATAAAAGGTTCTTTGGTTCTCTTGTTCACCTTCCACAAGTTTTAAATTATGCTGGATCAGCCAGGTGTTTTGCATAATTGCATGAGGCTTTCTTTAGCAGCCCCTTACAAAGCATTTTTGCATTTGGTATCGCATGAGGGACTGAGAAGGCCAAGTGAAGACATCCCCATTTTATGTTTTTTCCTCCCTCCCCATTTTTTTTTCTTTCTCCCTTCCTTGGCCTTCCCTTCCCAACAAGCATTCTATGTACATATTTGGTATACTTACTCGAGATAACACATTGGTCTCATACGGCCACTAGTCGGTGTTTGGTTACGGGGTCACTTGTGACCCCATATAGGGGAAAGGTACGAGGGGTGGGTTGTGGTGTGTAGAGACTTGATTCTATCTCAAGTTCTGTTTTCCCCTGACCAGGGTCTTGACTCTGGTTTTTATCGGTTGGGTCACGTTCTACAAGAGCTATTGAGCTCGTTTTGTCGTGTCGACCATATCCCTTTTGTGTTTTCCCTTCCCAAGATTCGAGTGAGCTATGGCCTTTATTCTGTCAGGGGTCATTTGCCCATAGCGGGACATCTCTTCCATTTCTACGATGGTTAAATTAGCTTCGCTCAACGTAAATGGCCTTAACTCAATGCAAAAGCGTAGACTCCTTCTAGCTGAACTTAAAACTACTAAGGCTGACATAGTGTTTCTTCAAGAGACTCATTATAACAAATCTGGCAACCTTAATCTTTTTAAGAATTATTAACCGTTCTCATATATTGCTTCTCAAGAAAGAAAAGGGGGGGAGTGGCCATTATGATCGCTGCGACCTGTCCGTTCCAAAAAACCAGCTCCACATTGGATGACCAGGGTCGATACATTATTCTGCAGGGCTCTTACTTGGGATAGCCACTCACATTATGTAATGTGTATGCCCCAAACCAGTCGCAACTGCGGTTTCTGAAACGGGTCCTCCTCAAAATACAAAGGTCATGCTCTTGTACGTTACTCATGGGCGGGGGGATTTTAATTTGGCCTTCTCTGAACAATTAGATAGACTTCAGATACACCAACAATTCTTTGACAAGTGCGACCTTCCCACACTTACTTCGGAGGCCAGAGAGGCTCTCAATGCACCTATTGAGATGGAAAAATCTACGAAAGGGGAAGTCACCAGGGCCGGATGGGCTAATAAACCTGTACTACCAGATCTTTGCACCACAACTTGCTCCCTATCAATTGCAAGTTTACAATTCCATATTAGCAGGTAATCCAGTTCCTAATAGTTTTCTCCACTCATATATATCTTTAATACCTAAACCAGACAAGGACCTCATGGAAGTAGCTAACTATAGGCCAATTGCCCTACTCAACACAGATTTAAAAATATTTACAAAGATCTTGGCGGACTGATTGGCGGTATGGCTGCCCCAACTGGTGCATAAAGAACAGGTGGGTTTTGTCCTCTGTCGCCAAGGGGGAGATAATACAAGAAGGGCGGTCGATCTCATAGATGCACTTAATAGATTAGATTCCTCAGGTCTTGTGCTTAGCCTTGACGCCGAAAAGGCGTTTGACAGGCTGAACTGGATGTACCTGTTGAAAACACTTAGAAGATTTGGTTTTTCAGAGCCATTTGTAGAAGCGTTAAAAGTATTATACTCTACTCCGACAGCTACCATAAAACTACTGCATACGGTTTCTCCTTTGATCAAACTGGCCAATGGTACTAGGCAGGGGTGCCCCTTATCCCCTTTACTGTTTGTCTTATGCGTGGAGCCACTGGCCTCGGCTATCCGTCTCAACCCAGATATAAAAGGAGTTACTATTAATAACGTAGAGTATAAATTATCATTATTCGCTGATGATATACTTTTGACACTTACTTCCCTTACTTCCCTTACTACCCTACCGAACCTTCATTCCCTTCTACATTCATTTCAAGAGATTTCAGGCTGCAAGATTAATACGGCCAAAACCGAAGCCCTCCCTATAAACTTAGCGCAAGGTGAATTGGATTCCCTACAGATTAACTACCAATATAACTGGAAAACTCTTTCTATAAAATACTTAGAAGTAAACCTTACTAAGAATTATTCATCCCTCTACGGACAAAATTTCCCTAAATTGTTCACGGAAATCCGTGCATACCTACAAAAGTGGCGAATTTTGCCTCTGTCATGGTTTTGACGCATTTCTGCAATAAAAATGACCATTCTTCCCAAGCTACTATATCTTTCCGAAACACTCCCTATACCAGTCCCCTTACAGGACCTTAAAGCTCTCCAGGCCTCTATATTAAAATTCATTTGGGCGTACGGCAGACATCGTATTAGAAAATCTGTACTCCTGCCCAAAAGGGAAGAGGGGGACTTGGAGTCCCAGACATATTGAAATATTACTGGGCCACACAACTACGCCGAATACCAGCATGGTCATCGTTGTTCGCCTATTCCCGGTGGGTTGAATTGGAAAAGTTATGGCTTGCCCCAATACATCCTTATTCTCTCATATGGAACACTTCCGCAACCACATCAACTGGATCGCTATTGGGTCCAATGGCATTGACACGGGATGTTTGGAGGAAATGTGCGAAGATGTACAATCTCTGTTCCCCTTCTTCGGGCTTGACATCCATCATGCTCAACCCAGCCTTCCCGGGGGAAATTTAACAGCCAGGCCATGAGGCTTGGTTCAACAATAAATTATTCCAGGCAGCAGATCTAGTAGATCACACTTCTAGAAGGATCATGTCGTTTGACCAGCTAAAATCAAAATTTTTTTTACCAGAATCGTGTCGATTCTCATACATGCAGATTGTACATTTTCTACGCACAGCCTTGGGCTCTCTAATGGTGTCCATACCCACGACATTTGAGTTGATTTGCAGAACAAGTAGGTCGATTAGAGGCTTAATCTCAGATATTTATTAAATTCTCTCCAATACATCCCCAGACAAACCCAATCAACACGGATATATGGAGAAATGGGAGACCTTTGTTCAGCGGGAAATCACAAAGGAGGAATGGCGAATAATCTGGCAGAGGGCTTCTCAGACATCCCGTTGCAATCTATATAGGGAAAATCAATATAAAATATTAATGATGTGGTATTAACCCCCCCCTTTCCCTGCAAAACTTAACCCACCCCCTTCCGGACATTTTTGGCTGGAGATGTCTTTTTGGCTCCGGAAAACTTTTTCCATATTTTTTGGGGAATTTTCCCCAGGATGGGGGGCCCGTGGATAATGGTAAAAATCTCTCTTTAAGATTTCCCACAGGGATAAGGGTTTTCCTTTGGACCCCCTGTTTTACTTACTAAATTTAACAACGCCCCCAGTAAAAAAACCCAGACCATTAAAATAATCATGCATTTCTCACAGCGGGGGCGTTGTCTGATCTCCCTTTTTCTGGAAGGGGCGAGATTCCCCCTAGGTTGCAGACTAAACCAAGAGTTAAAGATATTAACATATGGAGTACTTGAGGGCATCCTTAAAACAATACCCCAAAGATCTTTTTAGGGGTTTTTGGTCAAATTGGGATGTCTACGTGGCGGGAAAAAGGCCCCCTTTTGAGAAAAGGGTTTCCCTATTGTTTTTGTGTTCAGGGTTTTCGATGGCCCATGGCTATTTTTTCCCAAATCCCCCATAAATTTCCCCTTCCCTATACTGCCTTTGTTTTTGTGTTTTTATATTTTTGGGGTTTTAAATTTTCCTTCCTCTTGAAAAATGCAAGTAGGATTAATGGTTTTTTCGGGTTTTTAACTGCATAAATTTCTTTTTCCTTTACTTTCCCCCTGTGAAAGCCTGAGGGCCCTTTAAAATTGCGGATTGATATTGTTATTGGTTGGATGCCCCAATTGAATCCTTTATTGTACAATTGTTGCTCAAAGCGCTGTAAATTCTTTTTTTTCTGGTTTATACAAAATGGGTTTTTAAAAAAAAAATACATTTTAAAAAAAAAAAAATGTGGTCAAAAAGGTAGTTTGTAATACTCACGGCTGAGGTTGAAAGGTTTGGAAGATAAAAGTATTAAGTTAATATATGCTCTGTGTGCAACGGGCAAAAATTCCCCGGAGTTTTACATTTAAACCAAAAGTGGAGACAACATTTGGGAAAAAAAATTTTGCAGGGGCATTCTACAAGCTAGGGGGTGCCCTTGGCAAAGTATAAATTCCCTTAAAATTTGAATGAAAAAAAAATAAGAAGGATTTGAAGAATGCTATGTAAAAAGAGTGAGCTGCTCCCAATTCCAAGATGGCGACTTTCAATGTTGGCTGTGCGTCGTCATAAAATTTCCCAAAACCCTGAAATTTTCAAAATTGTGGGGGGGAAAACGTACAAAAAAAAAACACACCTTGTTTTCCCTTTCACCTCCTGGCCCCCCCGGTTTTCTTCCCCTTCGTTTCCCAGGGCCAGAACCTCCCTTTAAATTTCCTGTACCAAATTTTAATGAAGCCCAAAAAAACTCTCTGAAACCGGAAAAAAAAAAAAAAACCCCCACCCCTTCCCTTCCTGTGGCCATATTTGTAGCCCCTAAGCAATCCAAAAACCCCGGAATTTTCCGGTTGAATTTTGAAACACGGCCATCTTGCAACACCTGGTAACTTTCCTCCCTCCCCCCTTTTCCCCCCTGAAATTTCACATTTTTTACCTAATGTAAACATTGATATCAACAGCCCCGTGTGATAACGTCTGGCCAGGCCCAACCCTGCAAACATCCCCAACAAACCCCCAAAAAAACCCCCCCCGCAACCACTCTCCCCTTTTTGCTCACTCCCTTCTAGGACACCCCCCTCCTCTATACCCCGGTATTTTGATTTTTTAAAGGGCAAAAGGGAGAGGAAGCCCGGGAGGAGGAAAATTTTGTCATTAGCTACAGGTGGGGAAACCCACTCTGCAATCCAAATTAAAGGACTCCAGAATTTTTTTCCTAATGCTCACAGCACACAGCCCTGCTGCCAAAGGAGAGGACACATTACTAAAAAACACCCACTGATTTCCCCGGGGGGGATATTTCCCAGGGGTCCTATCATCAAACTCCACGACAACACGCCCTTCAAAAACAAACTTGAAACCCCAAGGTGAAAACCCGGACCCTAAATGTAAAACCAAATCACCTGCTTTTGTACGTTCATTACCCTTAAAATTTGGGCACAAACACCACTCTTCCCTTCTTTGTGGGGGACATTGAAATTTCCCAGGATATTTCCAAATGGAGTTTTCAATCCCCCCAAACGGCCAACTGGGGCATGGGGGGCCCTAGCGGCAAAAAATTGTTGAACATGGTGGTAGAGAATACCAAAAAGGCCTTGGATGACTTCCGTTAAACGTTCTGGGGGCCCTTTGCCTTTTTTTGGGCCCCCCACTGTATTGTCACTCGAGCAGGCAAAATTAAAACTGTGATTACTTTTATCCAGCTGTTGGACCCTTTTTAATAAGGGTATCCCATAACAATTGTGTTCAGCGGTTTGAAACAAACTATACAAAACAACTACTTAAGGGGCCCCAACCCAAACAATTTCCCAAAACGCTGCCCCTTCCCCTTAAATTTTCTTCGGCACTTTGCGTTCCCCCCAAGGCCCAATGGGGTACGGGCCATACTCCCCGGGCTTTAACTTGGCACAAGCCAATTCCTCTAGTCGAAAAAATTTTAGGATAGTGGTACAAAAGGGAGCAAGGGGCCAAATTTTCTAAGACCCCCATGGCTCTCCCTTACTCAAACCCCCTAACTCTCCCAGGAAAACCCTTTCCCCTTTTAACCAGGATTTTAAAAACCCTCAGTTCCGTTGAAAACTACCCCCACATTCCCTCCACCACCCGGGAACCAGACTCTTTCATGGACTTACCCCAAAGTTTCGAAATTCACTCCCAAAACCATCCCTCCTCAGCCACTGGATTCTTTTTTTTTCTCCCCGGTTTTACCTTCTCCCCCATCAGCCCCAACACAATACCCCAGGATAAACCAATCTACGTCCTTTTACACCCGAAAAAATCAAAAAACTACTGCCCAAAAAATCCCCAGCCCCCTGAAAAAAACCCCTAGGGAACTTTCCCGGGTGGCATCAGTCAGATACAGAAGACATATTCTCCCCTCTTGGAAAGAACTATACCATGTTTGCCAGCATCAAGGCTGGGGATTATTTTTGGGCCTATCATCAAATCACCCAACAAGAAACCCGGGTTAGGAAAACAAAACCTTACCATCGGGGAAGAGTTCTCCCGTCGTCTTCATTTTTGGGGGAATGGAATGTTTTGAGGGAGTCCCGGGTCAATATTTTTCAATTTTTAATCGGGGGAGACCACTAAAACCGGGGAGAATTTTTACACCGAATGCCTGCCTTATTCCAGACCATGGTTTTTGACATGAACACAAAAGCCACAAAACCCCTTTTTTAAACGGATTGTTATGGGTTTTACTTAAACCCATTTGGGACTTTGAAACTAATCGAGCAAAAATGGATTTTAACCCGGGGAAGTCAACTTCTCTCCTTTCTAAGGAAACAGTGCCCTTTAAAGGCTCAGACTGTTTCATCCCAACATTTAAAAAAAATTTTTCTAATGTGACCCTATTTCAAGAGCCCCCCACAGGACACTAAAAAGCTCACCAACACCAAACTCTACAACCCCCCCAAAATGAAAATTTTTCCCCTGGGTATAAACCTACAGACTCCAATCGAGATAACGGTTCCCGCCTTTTTCCGAGCGCACCCCCTGGGGACAAGGCTGAACCAAAAAACCCTTGTTTTTACTGAAACCGATCCGGACATATCTTTGAGGCAGTGCCGCCAAAAGCTGTGACGACAAAAGAATCTTCCCAACCAAATGGACAGAAACTCCGAAAATCCCCCTTAAGCATATAATCAATTTCAACCTCAGTAATCAATTTCTGGTCTTCAACCGTAAAAGTTTCCCAACCAACAAACAAGCAAAAGCCCATGGGGGAGGGCGTGGGTGCCGGGGGCCCCCCCTGCTCCCGGGTCCCGGCCCCGGGCTCACTTCCCCCTCCCACGCCCCTGTGCAGGGCTGCCCCGCTTTTTTTTGCCGGGCTCCCCGCGGGCCCCTCCCGAGGTTTGGCCCTGGTTTTAAAAGGGGCCAGTGCCCCCGGTTTAATTTAGCCCAATTACCGGCCGCTGGTCCTATAAAAAAGGTATACCCCCCCTGACTCTCTGCCAGTTTGGTTGGGTGGCGTACCTTGTCTTGAGAGTGTTTGGAGTTCTGCTGCTTACCCGCGTACCATCCGTCCCACTACTTTTCCCCTGCCCCTTCCCTGTTTCCCCAACCTGACCCGACCGTCTGCCTTCTCGCCCCACAAACCTCGCCCCCCGTCCTGACCCCGCCGCCCCCGACCCCTTTCCCGGGGTTTACGACCTGTACCAGCTTTTAACCCCGGCCCCGCCCCCCAGACGGGGGTCACGTAGCGCCCTGGAAACCCACGCCGCAGAAGCCCCATCCCGTTTTGGCGGGGGTTTGGGTAAATACGGGGGCTACTTAGACCCCCGTTTAAAACTTTCATCGTTTGCGGTGGTCCAGCGAATCCACCAAAAAACCCCCCTTAAAAGCAGACCTCAGTCCTTACAATAAAAAAATCCATTCATTGGACCCCAAATTTTCCCAATCTTAACCATAGTAAATACCAAAAAGCATCCCCCCCAAGATGGGGTCTTACCCCTTTTCCCAAACCTCAAACACCCCCTTTTTCGTCCCATCCAAGGTTTTCCGGCAAACCTATGTCTCCCTTTTTTTCTCAATGCTTCAGAGCCCCTTTTTTTAAAGTCATTCTGAACCCTGTTGACCGTCAATTTTTCAAATTAATGGCCACCAATTTTCCTTTCCTTTGAAAGCCCAGCGGGGCAGCCAAGGGTTTCCCTAAAAAATTTTCTGACATTCCCCCGGCCCGTCATACTTTCTCCTAAACTATTTTTTCCATGGTTGAAGGGGAGGGAAAGACCAACCCAGACTCTATTAACCTCCCCTTTGGGGCCAATTGGCATCAGGGACTCCTGTCTAACTACTTATCTCCCCTATTTTACCCAACTAATCGCTTGAAGCTGATCTTCGGAAAACGAAAAAATGCTACTGTCAAAATATAAATTTACGGAAAAAGTGTTTGGACTACAAACCCCCAATTTTCACATGAAGCTCTACAAGCTGTTCCGCCTTCACATTTTTATCCACACAAGCAAAAAACCCCCTTTAAAACTTTTGACACAAGTCCCTCCTAAAGTTTGGTCAAAAGGGTTTTCCTGATGATGTCGGCATCCTTCCACTCACCTTTTACATGGCCTTTTTTGAAGAGGGTTTCTACCCCCCTCGCTTGCCTAAAAATCCCTTTAAAACATGAATCAAGAACAAAACTCTTTGGGGTTTAAAATCAAACAAAACCTGGATAATTTTGGGGTTTCTCATCCACTGCATTTCTCCTGCAAATACACCTCGGTTCCCCCGTTCAAAGAAAGTTTTTCCCCTGAAAACCCCAAAATACCGTTTTGGGTTCAAAGGGCCAGGGGCATCATTGGTGTCACGGGTTAAGGGGAACCCTGGGGGTCCCCAAACTCATGTTCCTCTCAGCCAATTTCCTTCTTTAGCCGCCTACCCTTTACAGTCTATGGTTTTTGCAAAGTCTTCCCAAGTTCCCACTACACAAGGACTGCGAAAACCCTTTTTCTTTCCCCCCTTAAATTTTGGTACCAGCCCCCGTACAAGGGGGGCTTCAAAGGGGCACAGAACTCCCCCTAACCAGTTTAAATCAAGCCCTGCAGGGCTTATGATATTTTCTTTTGTGCACCGATTTTTTTAACTTGGCAATCAGCTCTGAGTCTTTTCAACATTTTTGGGATCCATCCAAATGCAGTCCCCCCATCCAAGCTCCAAAAGGGGTTCCCAAAAAAAGTTTGTATTCCTCGGGCATTGCATATCACAAAAGGGACCAAACCTTTCTGATGATCGGGGAAAAACTGTGATGGTCCAAATTTTTTCACCGACCAAACTTAAAAAAACTTCAAGGATTTCTAGGCCTCGTCACTTAAATGTCGTTTAAAAGGGTACCCAAAGCCTCCATCTTATGCAAGTTTTATACGATTCCCTTTCAAGGACATTATTTACACCAATGAACTCTTACTTTAGGCACAAAGGGTTTTCAAACCCCCGGAAAAACTTATCCAAAAAGCTCCAGCTCTGGGAAAACCCCGGGCTACTCACAGCCTTTTAACCTCTTCCTAATTTTTAAGACTATGGCCACACTTCCCAAGTCCCTTTACACAAAAACAAGGGGAGCGATGAGACCTCGGGTAAATATTCTTGCAAGTTAGCCCGTTTCACCCGGGCTGGCCCCCACTTTCCTCAGAGTTTTTCATTGCTGCACAAAGTTCTTCTTAAAAAAAACCAAAAAAATCATTTTAGGGGCCCTCCGGTTTAATAAATTTTTGGGTCCCCCATGATCACAAGGGATCCTGAAACAGTCGGGGGGCCAAAACCCCATCTCAGTAAACAGGGGGCCATCTTTCCGGGAACAATCCATTACTGATGCGGAGAAAATTTTACTTTTGAAGAGATTACGTCCAAATCCTTTAAAACCCCCGACTCAGCTTCCCCCTCTCAACCCGGGGAAGATGAAAAATCAGTCCCCCCCACGATTGGAAAACCGCTGCCCGGGGGAACCCTTCATGACCTCTTGAACAAAAAGGAGGCTGAAACCTCCCATCTTCCTACTGTCTCTACATCCAAGTTGGAGAACCCCCAAATATGTCCTTCCACAGAAAGGGCCAATATGCGGATGATCAAGGCGTTCCATACAGGAAAAATTTTCTGTGGTTTTCCTTGCAAGAAACCAGGAAGGCTGCCTCTTTACCTTCGGGAATGCCAGCCCAAAAAAGGTGAACTCTGGGCTGTTTAAAGGAAAAATGTTTTAAAACTCGCCAAAGGGGAAAGGGCCCTGAACAAATATAAACCCAAACCCTCTATGTAAAAGGGAGTAGCCCATTACTTTTTTTCCCGAAAAGGGGGGCCGCGAGGTTTCCAACACTAGTGGAAACGCCCATCAAGAAATTTAAAAGCCATTCAACTCCCAAGCATGGGTCCCCCAATTGCCCCCAAAATGGCCGTTTTGAAGATAAAGCCCATGGAAAATAGAGACAGTGGAAGTAAAGGCACCTAAAGAGCAAAACTTGGCTGCAAGGGGGGTCTTTTCCCCGAGATTCGAGAGGAAGCAGGAGTGGCTGTATAAGTCTGACCAAGCCGAGAAGAAAGAAGGAGAAGGAGGAGAAAGAAAAGGGGAAAGGGAAGGGAAGGAAAAAAAAGGAGAATGTGAGAAGAAAGAAAGAGAATGTGGAAAAAAAGAAAGAAGAGGGAAAAAAAGGGGAAAAAATTTAAAGAAAGAAAAAATGGAGAAGAAAGAAGGGGAAAAAAAAGGTGAAAAAGAAGAAAAAGAAAGGGAAAAATAGAGAGGGGAAAAAGAAAGAAAACCAAGGGAAAAAGATGCATTGAAACCATCTTTTTCAAAATTATTCAAACTCCAATAAGCCCAAAAAGGGAAAAAAAAAATTTGGGGGGAATTGGGGCAGAGAAACCCCAAGAATGGGTTCTAGAGGAAAGCCCCAAAAGAAAATTTTTTTTTACCCAAGGGGCCCTTATATCCAGCCCTTTTGGACCATGGGCCATGTCCTACCCACAGAAAAAACTAACCAGATGATTTCTTCAATTTAAAAAAGTATTCCTAGCACCCGAAACTTTATTTTCCCCCGGCAAGTAACTATGCCAGAAGTTTTGAAATATGCCCAAAACTTGAACCCAGGGGGACTGAAGCCAACACCCAAAGGGAAACCCTTTGGCTAAACACAAAATCCCTCCCGAAAGGGTCCAGATTGAACCAATTTAATTACCCCAAAATGGGAAAAAACAAAAAAGTTTTTTTGTAGGGTGGTGTGTTTCAGGATGGCCCGAACCTACCCAGTTTTGAACAAGACTGCCGGAACCACCGTGAAGAAACTATTGACTGGAATTGAAAAATGCAGATTTGGGGGTCCCGAGGGTTTTTAAATCTGACCAAAAGGGCCTACCCTTTACTGCAGAAGGGAACCGGACCTTTGGGAAACCCAGTAAAGGGGCCCGACCTCGACCTTCCCACCCCCTACCCTCCCGAATTCCCCAGAAAAGTGGGAAAAAATGAAAAGCCTCTCTGAAGAAAAAATTCTGAAAGCAACCAAAAAAACATCTCTTCCCCTTTGGGCCCAGAAACCTACCCTTGCAACCCCATTCTGCATAAATACCCCCTGGGGGGCCCCCCTGGGCTCACTCCTTAAAGAAAATTATTCCCCAGGCCCCCCAATTTTTGGGGGGTTTTATTGTTGGGTGCAGGGAATGATAGCCTTGAAAAAATTTTAAAAAATCTTGTAAATTTTTAAATTTAAACTAACCCTTTCCCTAGTGTTCTCCTCCATTCCAGATCCAGATTTTATCAAAGGGGTGCAACCTTTTTGGGGAAAAAAATTTGTTGGTGGGTGCAAGGAAAAACACATCAAGATTCTTTTGGGGCCCAGATTTTTTACCATACCAAGTACTCCCCTTTTTTCCCCAACCTCAATAAACTTGAAGGAAACCCACCTGGTTTTCATGTTTCACACTGCAAGAAAGGACCCCAAAACCCAAAAAGGGGGTTATGAACTTTTCCCTTATCCTTTTCATAAGTTTGCTAGTGTAAAAAAGGGAAAAGGGCCCAAACCCAAGGGGGGGGGGGGGGGGGGGTTTGCCGATGAATTTTAAAGCTAGGGATCAGGTTTAAAAACGGGGGGTTTTTAAACAAATTACACCCCAGTTTCAATCAACAAAAGTATGGACTGGGTAAATTTGCATTTAAATTTTAATCAACAGAGGTTTTTTTAATTACCCCCCATTTGGGGCCCTTTCAAGGTATATTGAACAATTAAGCCCACCTCCAAACATGACTTTCCAGAAACATTGATGGTTTTTGAAAATTTTAAACAATCCTAGATTCCTCTGCCGGGACGCTCTGAGGTGGCACCTGGCGGCTTTGTCAAAAATTTATCCTTACCATCAAAGGCTCTTTCGAAGAGGGGCCCGCGGCGCTTTGGGTTTCACCCCCTTTTTGCAAGCCTTTAAAATTTGGTTTTAAGGGGGGTTCAAAACCCCTCCACCGTTCACCCAAATGGGCTAAGGAGATTAAACCCTTTTCCCATTTTTTTTCAGTTTTTGGGAAAAGCATCCCAACACCATTCACCGCTCTAGAGGGGAGCCCTTAGAACAATTTTTTATGTTTTTTAGGGGGGGACTGACCAGTTGGTAAAATTTTGAGAAAAACCCTCAAAAGTCTGTTTCATCATTACATTTTTTAAATTAAACTCATCAGATATTTGGGTTTAAACCGCTTTTTTCTTCTATACCCTTATCGAAATAAACAGATATCTTTCACACACCCCTTTTCCCTTTAACAGATGCAGTGCCTTTTTGCTAACAGCAAGCGATTCAAGGCCTTCCCCCTCCCCCCAGATTATACAGGGGGAGAAAATTTGGGAATGTATTTATCAGCTAATGCTTCAAACTAACATGCAATATTTAAAAACTTGTCCCCCTTAGCCAAAACCCCCAATTAAAACCCAAACATGTAGTGATAAATATCCAAAGTGATTATCAAAAATTTCTAATTGGGAAATTTTTTAATTTATATGATTAAAGCAAAATTAAATTTTCCCAAAAGGGAAGGGGTGGGTCCCAATTTTTTCTCGAGCTCCCCTGTCCCACAGCTGGGAATAATAATATAAATTTGGGGGGAGGCAATTTAAATTTGGGTAAAAGGGGTGGAACAAAAAATAAAAAACCACACCCGATTTAATCCCTCCTGACAAAAAGAATTTTTGCTTGAAAAAGAGTGAAAATAAGGGGTGCACCCGAGTTTAGAATTTGGGGGGCCCCCATTTTTTGGGGGGGGAAAAATCCCGGTTTTAAAGCAAATAGAATAGGAGGAAATACCTTTTAGCTAGTTATTTGCTTTCTAAACTCTTTAAATTTCCCCAAAAATGAATTAAATTTTGGGTACATCTGAAACCCCCTGGGGTCTGGGAAAAATTCAAAAGCAAAGGGCCCCTTTTTACAAATTGGGTTTTAAAAAAGGCCAAAATTTTTTCCTGTACCCTTTTCCCCTTTTAAAATAATTAAGGGTTTTTAAAATTAAATTTTTTTTTCCCCCCAAACTTTAAAAAAAAGAGCTTGTTGTTTGATCTTTGTTTTATCCCTTTAATGTCTATTTGATTACCTTAGATATCTGTTTTTAAGTGAATGGATATTTAGTAAAAGTTAAGGTTTAGGTCATTTCCTTGGTTTTATTACTCTTCCCACATTCTGAGCAAGAATATGACTTCTCTCCTGTGTGAATTCTCTCATGTCTAACAAGAATGGATTTATCGTTAAAGCTTTTCCCACATTCTGAGCAAGAATATGGCTTCTCTCCTGTGTGAATTCTCTCATGTCTAACAAGATGGGATTTATGTTTAAAGCTTTTCCCACATTCTGCACATGTATATGGCTCCTCTTCTGTGTGAATTCTCTCATGTGTAACAAGTTGGGATTTAGTATTGAAGTGTTTCCCACATTCTGAACATGAATACAAGGATATGGCTTCACTCCTGTGTGAATTCTCTCATGTGTAACAAGATGGGATTTATGTTTGAAGCTTTTCCCACATTCCGCACATGTATATGGCTTCATACCTGTGTGAATCCTCTCATGTGTAACAAGATGGGATTTATGTTTAAAGCTTTTCCCACATACTGAGCAAGAATATGGCTTCTCATCTGTATGAATTTTCTCATGTAAATTGAGATCCGATTTAGTTCTAAAACATTTCCCACATTCTGAACATGAATATGGCTTCTCTCCTGTGTGAATTCTCTCATGTAAAGTGAGTCCTAATTTACTTCTAAAACATTTCCCACATTCTGAACATGAATATGGTCTCTCTCCTGTGTGAATTCTCTCATGTATAGTGAATACTGATTTAATTCTAAAATCTTTCCCACATTCTGAGCAAACTTATGGCTTCTCTCTGTGTAAATTTTCTCTTATGATAAAAAGCTTTTCTTTATTTTTAAAAAGCTTTTCCCACATTCTAAAACATGAATATGGTTTTCTTCTGTGTGAATTCTCTCATGTCCTAACAAGTTGGGATTTTAGTATTGAAGTGTTTTCCCATTCTGTACAAGGATATGGCTTCACTCCTGTGTGAACTCTCTCATGTCTAACGAGGTGTGAATTACTATTAAAGCATTTCCCACATTCTGCACACGGAAAATTGGCTTCTCTCCTGTGTAAATTTCTCCATGTGTAACAAGATCTAAATTTATTTTTTAAAGCACTTTCCACATTCTACACAGAAATGTTTCCTTCATGTGTGAGTACTGCTGTGTGTAGATAGAGCTGAGCTTTTTTTAAACGGTTTACCACTTTGCATGCTTTCACCCGTTTTCCAGCCTTTACTTTGGGTAACAATCTGTGACTGGTCAGCAGAAAGTTCCTCATGATTAGGAGCATTAGAAGATAGATCTGTTCTCTGAAGTCCTGGATGTACAAAAATAGTAATTAGGTTTTCTCCTGAAGAGCGCTGCTTGATCTTTCCATCTTCTACTTTATCACTCAGAGATAACAAGTCTTCTCCAGAATTCGTTGTGGAATTTTCTGATAAGATTAACAACAGATTTCATGATTTTTTGTTGTAAAACACAAAGTAATCAAATTTACATTCTACATTCTTATCAGGTGTTTATACCACGGCTTATTTCAGGATCCCTGGCACTGCCGTCTTTTGAGACAATAGAAGTATTAGGCTCAAAGAAAAAAAAAAGGAAGAACTTTTACTTGTCCTTCCTGCAAGATCCACTACTGGCTCAAAAAACTCCACAGGCAGATTTAAAAAAAAAAACATTTGTGAAGCCTCCACGGTGGAGAAACACACATGCTCTTCTTGTGCCAGAAATAAATCAAGCAAAGAAAAGGAATATAAAGGGATGTTCAAACAGTGTATTTTTGGGCGCACTTCGGAGTTTAACTGTGCCCAAGTATGACCCGCAAATAAGGTTAAACCATTGAACAAGTGCAGCTCTCATTGAGCACCATGGAAAAGTATTGTCGTCGTTCTCGCCCTGTACTCTATTGCTGTAAGAAGGAGGGACCAGTCAGTTCTATGAGACGCTTACACACTGCGAAATAGAAAAGTATTCTAGGCAGAAAGCTGCCTCTGGCCATCCTGTTAGGAGCGGGTGCCTGCAAGTGCTTAATATCAACAGCGCTAGTGAATGTGTATTGCAGTGCGTACCTGTGCCCATCCCAGAACGCCATGTGAACACACCCTAAAACTTTACTTTTGAATCACTATAAAATTTTTCATTGACAATGTTCAGGATTCTGGGCTGCACCCGGTCACCACTTTCAGGACATGAACCTTGAACTTTTAAAAAAATACCTTTAAAAATATTAAAAGAAAACCTTGTCTGGCAATCAGGCCTTTCCTCTGCTGACACATTCGACCCTTCAAAACCAATTATGCATGACCTTTATACAGAAAGAGGGACTTCCTATTAACTTAACACTTAAAGACCTTTTTGTTTTTGTTTCTTATTTCATGATGTTTGATGCAAAAATATAAAATATAGAATTCTCCCTCCTTAGCAGAGAGCACAGAACCTTACACCTCTGAATGGGGAGATGAACTATCTTTCAGCAGGATGGTAGCAAAGCAGATGCTGTTACATCTGATTGAAAAAACAGCCCTGCCCTGTCAGGTGAGGTTAAAAGGAGGATTGTAGAAGTTACATGGATTGAAGATATAGGAAAACTACACTGAATTGGATATTAAGGGGTTGGTCCATCTACAAATCCCAATATCCAACCTCTATGACATTTACCGGCATAAAAGGAGCAAAGCCATCAGGGAGACTGAGATGGAAGGACTAGAAAAAGAGATTCAACGAATATTTTCATTTGTAGGTGAATGTCAGATGCTTCCTGTGGTGGTAAAGGAAGGTCATGGAGATAATGGTTCTTCCCCTGTTTTGGAAATTTGGGAGGAGGGCCAAATTTGAATATTTGAGAACTAGTTTGGTAGGTAATCCCCATACTGTGGACTATGATATAATATATCATAATTTGTGGTGAATTTCCATATGAGCAGGAAGAGCCCAACGATAGTATTCACATCTAATAATGGCTCTATGTTGGATATATGATGGGAAAAAATTAAAAAAAAATTAATAGGGTTTCGTTCATATGATGGAGTCTCCTGTGGCTAAAGGGCAGTATACTAAAGGAAGGCTAAATATGAGATGTGAATGGAACCTAACCTGTATATAACAGCTGTCCCTTCACAATGAGGGAGAGGAGATGAAGCAATGTGAGGAGAGGAAAAAAAATTAACATTTTGATTATTATAATAAAACTAACATTTGTTGTGTTAGATTGTGCACAGTGAGGCCCCACACACACTTCCCTATGACCAAGTTAACACACCAATGTGAGGGACAATTATACAAATATTTTCCATTTCAATGATAAGCAATGTCCCCCATATATATAGAGATTTAGGGCATTTTTCAAGGAGGTAAAGGTTCTGGTAGGGAATTACTTAAAGATATGATTAGGGTTCAGAATAACGATGCCCGTGAAGATTAATAGGGCACAGAAAGTGTCCAATTTCTAAATCCCGATGGGTCGCCAGTAAATTGATTATTATCCCTTTGATGGGCCCGGCATTTAAAGGGTACGACCTTCCTCTTATTGTCAATATGTGGTAAGACCGTCCATTCTTTTAGTTGAATGACCCGGTCTTCAACTTTTATCAAGATTTTGGATTGCGAGGTGATTATTAAATTTTGGATTTGTGTATATGGAGATCTACTGGGCCTCACCTGTACTGCGTCATAAATTTAAAAAATTAGTTTTCTTAGATCTTGAAAATCAAAACAATTGTTTCACCTGGAATCATTTCAGGACAATGCCCCTGTGTCTGGATATTGATGTCACATCCTTGTTTTGGCCCCTGGGTGGTCTTTCATCTCCATCTCAGAATGTCCAACATATGTGCCCAGTTGTGGAGAGAAGAAGCCTTTTTAGAGGCAATGATGCAGGAATCACTCCACATCCTGTTGTAAAATGATCTAGTGTTCTGACTGAAACTTACTGAGCATGTGTGACCCACCCAAATGTAAGCCATGTTAAAAGGCTTTTCTGGGACGAATACGGTCGTAATTACGCGCCAGTGCCCAATTACGGTGAATCGTCCCAGTAACTAGGTAATGCACATTCTCATAGAGAAACTAGCATTACGTCTCTCTCCCTTTCCGCGAATTTCCACGAGGGGGAAAATAATTGACATGTTAATTTTCTAGGGTATTTGCGCCTGTAGCAATGATTTTCTATGGGCGGCATGTGCGGGCCCCCCCCCCGCCCCGGCCAACGGCGTAATTGCGGGCGGAATTACGCCCGCAGTTAACCGTTGTGTACCCTTGCCTAAGGAGCCGCACTAAGTCATTCCCAGGCTGCCAGACAGACCTACCATTCACTGCTATATGTGGCTCCAGGATTTCTCAGGTTGCTTGTTACTCCCTGCTCCTTTTATGTAGGGTGCATGTGGATTTTAGAATTAAAAGGGCAGTGTTGATGCCTTCTGCTTGGTCAGTTTGTGTTATATGAGGTAATTTTAAGGGTGAAAACCTACCAAGTCTGTGCCCTATCTTCGATGTTACTTTCTAAGTATTTCAATGTATCATTCCCGGTCTTGACTTTGTACATGTTCCTGATCTTGCACGTGCCCAGTTCTGTAACTTTGGGCATTCGCTTGGCCTTCACTAAAAGTACTCATTGTCTGTGCTTAATTTGGAAGAGCCCCCCTTCTAGTAGTTAAACCCAGTACGTACTTAAATGAACTCTAACCATGGTGGCTACTAAAAAGGAAGTGGCCTGGGTGTCACACGCAGCAAAGTTTTAAATCTTTTGTGAGGATTAAAGTTGAAAACCAAGGGGTCTTTAGACTCCGTTTCCCCAGGGTTGTATTTGATGCAGTATCTGTCAGTGATCCATGGATCCACCCCCCATTATTTTTTTTTTAGTCTTAAAAACCAGCACTGGACACTGGAGGTGGAAAATGTGAGACAAAAATGAGGAAAAAGAAAAGGGTTTTTATCATGAACTCAAATTAGTTCTATTTCCAGATTAAAAATTGTTACATTCTTCATAATCTAACAGAGGATATTCAATATTAATCTGTGGAAAATCCCTTTTAGCTGAATGTGTCACCAAGAGATTATTACTGATGGAAACCAGATGATGATGCAGATTCTTCTCTTCTCGACTGTTTTATATGATCACATGAGGAGGGGAATTTCCCCTCTCTACCATTTGCCTCCACCATAAGCCAATTATCGCTCTGCTCTACATGATGAGTGGGAAACCGAAACGCGTATGTAGATGACAAATTGGCTTGACAATTATTCTTTTGCTTCTCAAGATTCTGAACAGAATAAATTGAGGATTTTACAACTATAGAGGCGCAGTGAGTTTCCATCTCCTTTCCATAATGCCTTGTTATATGATAAAGAATTTTAATTCTGTTTTGGTCTATGATATGGAGGCAGTCATTGTATTAAGCTGTTATTAAAGAATGGCTTTTCTCTGGACTAAACTAATGGACAGAAGCGATCATTGATCTATGGGGAGGGTTGAAGCTTGTACCTGGGAAGAATCTGTGTGGGGAAGGAGAGTGACCATCTCCTATTGTGAATGGTGATAAGCCGTGTTATCTACACATTGGTGTCACATTCCATTGTAATCCATCTGTGATGATAATGAGGAGACTCTTCTCTACAGAAGAGGAAGTGTCAGCCTATTATTAGGCTTAGTGACCACAGTGAGACCTGCAGGAGCTCAGGATTTATCAGAATATAGAGAGTGATAGGAGAAACTAAACACATCACCAAAAACTCCAAACACCATATTTCCGGATGACACATTTCCTTTAAATCTCCAACATGGCCGCCAGTGCCGTCCTGCACCCAAAGTAATAGGCAAGATAACCCAGCTCTATCTCCTTACCTTGTGACATAAGAGGCCGGTGATTCTCCAGATCCTCCATCTTGATCTCCTTGTACAGATCCTTGTGTCCTTCTAAATACTCCCACTCCTCCATGGAGAAATAGACAGCGACCTCCTGACACCTTATAGGAACCTGACACACAAGAATGATACGGTCATCACCCAGACCCCTCCAGTGGTGTTACTGTATAATGTCCCAGGGTCATGCCATATCAAGTGAATCAATGATTTTTACCTCTATATTTTTAATTCTTTTGAGATTTTGTTATTTGGTAGTAGAGTGTCAGAGAATACAAAATGTGGAGAAAAAAAAATTCTAGATTTTTGTTTTCTATTTTTAATTGATTTTCAAAGTTCAGAAAAAATGCAAATTTTGGTGTTGCCTGCCTTTACATTTCTCCTCATAACTCAGGCTAGAAAAAAGATAGAGAAACAAAATAAACACCATTGTACTCAGAACTGTACAGGCTTTCACCAGATATGTCACAAGAGTATCTTCGTTAATATTATACCCATGCGAATGCAAACGCAAAATTTTAAAACACATTTCCGAAAAAAACCGTTTAATTTAAAAATTTCCAAAAATGCACATGTGTCTCCTATGTTCCTAGCCACATCTGTACAAAAATTCAAGTTGGGATCGCGATGGGATCATATTTCAAAATATAACTATTTCAGTGTCAATTCGAAAATCTTGAATTCAGATCTGTTCAGCTTGTGGTCTAAAACTGTGGGGGTCTATATTTACCAAGTAATCCCTGATTTTTAGATATTATTGTATTATTTTATTATATTACAGCTTAGAAGCAGGAGAGAATAGAGGAGAAAGCTTTGTTAGGGTATGTTCACACAGCTTATTTTGAGGAGCATTTCGCCATGTATTTTGCAGCGTACTACGCTTAATACGTGGGGAAATGCGCCCCATAATTACCATAATCCATAGCTCTCATAGAGAACTATGGATTACACCTCGTCCGCCCCACACGTACAATACTATCCTATTGTACGCGCTGGGCGATAAGTGACATGTCACTTATTCGCGCGGCGAGAAATGCACATCTATGGGGCCGGCGGGCTGCCGCGCCTTGGGAGTATGTGCTGATCAGCGCGAGCCCCTGAGACACACAATGTATTGTGGCACGTACTGTATGCGCCATAATTACGCCATGTGGACACACCCTTAGGGCTCAACCTGAGAATGAACAGGGGTAGACAGTGAATGCAGAGCAGATGACAGGCCAGCAGCTCTGTCAATCATGTGAAGTATCTTCCCACCGCACAGTCAGGAAGTAAGGGTATGTTCACATGGCGACTTGTGTCCGTGTGAACATCCGCTTTTATGATGCGTGTCTAGGTCCGTCTGAAAGGACCCAGACACGCATCTAACAATTAGCAGTGTGTTTAACACTGCCGGCAATGACAAACACGCATCAGCATACACATGAGTGATCGCCGATGCATATTTGCATCGCGTCTGTCCAATGCGTCTTTTGAATGCGCTGCAAGAAATGATATGTCAATGCTTGGAGCTCATGCGAAAGACGATGCATTGGCGATTGCTCATGTGAACTCCGCTGCGTGTCTCGCATTGCATGCAACGATAAACACACTGCTAATTGTTAGATGCGTGTCTGGGGCCGTTCAGACAGACCCAAACACGCATCACAAAAGCGGATGTTCACACGGACACAAGGTGCCATGTGAACATACCCTAAGACATAGCTTCAGAGTTTTCATGTCCTGACATGTTCACTCTTGAACAAACAGTAGTCTCTACACAGACATCAAGGGAGTCGGTGTGCTACAATATTGGTGACTGTGTTCGGTGCTGGTGGCTGGCTACTGTACTCTCCAAAGATTGTGAAAATGAAGAAGTAGAATTGACTTTTTTGCATCCTTCTGGTCCAGCACCATCCTTTGTGTATCCAAGAAAACCAACATTTTAAAAGTTAACAAAAATCAGATATGAACTCAGGTGGAGCCAAACACCATGACCAGCCATCCATACTCTGACACAAAAGGAAATGGCCATTGCTAGGTAGCGCGTATGGACAAGATTACATTTCACCCACTAGAAGGGACAAATTGATGATAAAAGGCCAGTTTGAAAACGTACTATTAATTGTTTGATTAGTTCACATTTTATAGAACGAGGATTTAACTTCTTTACTATTCTTCTTAAACACTTCATAAATTACATGTTTAGTGATGGAATAAAAAAATTGTTACATGTATAAATAGGTGTTAAAAATATTGGTTCTTTTAATCTTGTTTTTAACATATAATTAGGATGAGACTATTTAGAAAATCCCACATGAGGAGATGATCACCTTTTTTCTTTAGGTTTGTTCAATGAGTTCAGGTTGAAAATGCCGAGCAAGTTGTGTTATGAGGATTAGGATGTATTTATTCTAGCACTTATGGTATTTTTTTTTTTGTGTTTCTTTAATGTTGAATTCAATAAGTTATAATTTGAAAAGAAAAAAGGAAGACGATCACACAAACATAAAATCAGATGATTCAAAGCTTAAAAAAAATAGAAAAGTTTGATGTCCCAAATTGAATCCTTGTACAAATACAACCAAGAACACAAGCAACACACACGCATTTTTTCACAATTTTAAAACATACGTTTTTTTCACAATTGCGCATCAAAATTTTAAATTTGATTTCTCCAAAACAAAATATAAAGAAACATAGTCTTGTGACATATTAAATGAAAGCCGGTACCGTTCTGAGAAAAATGATACCTCTCTTTATCTTAATTCTAGTCTGAGATATGATAAAAAATGTAAAGTCATACCGGGCCGAAATTCACACTTTTTCAAAACTTTAGAAGTCTGTAAAAATTAACTGATGAAGTAAAAAATTCTAAACTTTTAATTTGTAATTAATTAAAGTTGTACTCCATAAAAATAAAAAAATCTAAAGACATCAGGTAAAAAAAAATATTCATATTTGGATCACTTGATATGGAATGACCCCCCCAGCATACCCGGCAGCAGTGTCACCCCTCCAGTCAGCAGCACCGTCATCTTGTTGGTGAGTTCTAGGATCTTCTGCTTATTGTCCTTCTCATGTATCAGTGAGTGCGGGGGAGGCTCTATGATGGGGCCCCGGCTCCATCCTCCTGACACACAGGGACAGCTGCTGGGGGCCACACAGTCACCTGACGTCTTCTTCACTACTGTGTAATCCTGCGTATGGAGAGAAATCCCTGGATCAATGACCGATCTCCAGCAATCTTGTGACTAGAACTTATATTATTCTTGCACTGAAAGACGTCCAGGCCACGTGTGGACTTCTGAGCTGTGAATTTCCCCTGATTACTTCTTCTGTCAGAGAAGTGTAAAGCTGAAGACCTTGTAGGAGAAATGCTTATGGTATGTAAGTCTTATTTATCACTAAGTATTAAGATCCCAGTATATTTTGTACTAAAAATATATCATTGAAGTAGATTCTCTCCTAAGCTTGTGGATAAACCTCCTGTGTACATGACCGGACAATCAGCCAGGAGACATTTATCATCTGAGGATTCAGAGGCAATAACCTATTAAGACTATACTTGTATCTGTGACACATGAACATTTTTTTGAATGTAACCTACGGAACACACTGATAATAAAGGGGAATCATTACATTGATTGTTTCACCCCTTGTGTCTGTTGATTCTTTGAGCTGCTCAACCATTGCCTCATCTTCAATTTGTCAACCACCATTTTGTAGTCTGTCTTTAGATGTGGAAAAATGTTTTTTATTGAAGTCTCTGGATGAAACCCCAGTATTCCCCCCTCAGTAAAGTGAAGGATAATGTGACCCTGCTGTATAGAGCTGCCACTGGCCAAGGACTGCTCTGAGGTGGTACCTGGAGACTATTGTATAAGCCATACTCACCACCACAGACTCTATGAAGTGACACAATAGCTACTTAGTCACTCGCCCTTGGAGTAATCCTGATCAGTGGCACAGTGTCTCCACTACCCACTGTTGTCCTAACATTAGGTTCTGGCCACAGACTCCGCTGACAAGTCAAGCCCCAGAAAGTCCGACATCCATGTTCTGTTTGAGGAGGTGGATTCTCCACGTGAGCGCCAAGATCAACTTATGCAGGCAATCAGTGTAGTGGCAACTCAGCTGCAGGAGTAACCTCCGTCTCCGCTCTCTCCCGTGCTTGTACGGTGACCGGCGCTTCATCAACAGCATCTCCAGCTCCACCCATCATCGGTGGAGAAGCCAAGCTTGAACTTCTGCCCCTGTCTTGTTTTGATGGAAACCTCTAAGAGAATTTCAGTTTTATAAACCAGTACCAAATCCATTTCAGTCTCCCATCTGACCATGCCAACATTGCGTTTATGGTCTCCTTACTGTCTGGTGAAGCCATGGCTTAGGCAAATCCCATATGGGAGTGAGGAGGGTTAGACACCCGTGCATTGGATAATTTCTTGAAGATGTCTGGAGCGGTGTTCTAGGATCTAGGCTGCATGTTCTCAACGGTCTCATCCATTTTTTTCCCCAAGACATGGCTCTGATTCCTTGGGCCAGTATATTCTCCACTTTCGTACCCAGGTGGCAGAGCTGACAGGACAAAGAGGCCTTTGTGGAAACCTTCTGACAAGGTTTATCTCATTGCATGAATTAGCAGGCAGAGGCCTACGGTCCTCGCTAGATGCCCTTGTACATCTTGCAACCAGGATTGATGTCCGTTTCCATGAACTAGCGTTGGAACAAGATCAAGTTTCCTCATGACAGAAGGTTCCCCCAGACCAGCGCCAACCTTCCAGTATCCGCTACAAGCTGCTCCTACAGCTATACAGCCTATGGAAGTGGAGTTGGCTAAACTTTCCATACAAGAGTGACAACGTATGTGCACTGAGAAGGAATGCATGTAATGCGCGAGTAAGAATCCCTTTTTCCGCCAGTATCCCATGAAGCCAGGACATTCCACCGGCTAGAGTTGGCAGGAGAGACAACCTTAGTTGAGAAAAGCTGCTCTCCAAAGCTAATGACTTAAGTCACCTTGATTAACGAGGAGAAGTCTCTCTCCACGACAGCACATCTGGACTCTGGTTCTGCTGCCAATTTCATCGACCAAAATCTATTTTTCAAGCTTCAGCTTCCCATGTGGCTACTAGACCATCCCCTGGCCGTGTTTTAAAAAGGGGTTGGATACGCCCCGAAACGTCACACGACTACCTCAGCACCGCCTGCCTGTCTATACTCCACGATTTGGCGTTTGAGAAGAAGTGCACATAGTTTTTCGGGACTGACTGCTACAATCTACAAACTTGGAGAAACTCAAGTAGCATGTTTTCATGCACATTTTGTTACATATTTTAAAGAAATGTGTGATTAATAAAGAGGATTTTATAAAAGAAATTATGACCCTTTGTAATAGGGTGTATATTACGGTATACAGTGTGTGTCTTATAAGATGTGATATAGAAATATTTATCTTATTGTCTCATTAATATACTTTGTATCCAGTCTATATAAGACATATGCTGGATACAATCTATATCAGACATATGATAGATCCTGTATATTTGCTGCAGCTGTCATGCTACCCCCACAGAAGGGTCTATTTCTGCTCACAGTGTTTGACCTTGGTGACCCCTCCCTGACTGTTCAGTAGTTTCAAAGCTGATAATATTACACCACTGATGATCAGATACTTTCTCCCCCCACTGTAATGATCAGAAGCTGACACTATTACATAATGCTCAAGTATTATTATACCACACCAGATATGGAGGGCCAGATAATTGTGAAGTCTCTGTGGTAAAGCTGACTAGACAACTACATAAGAGATGTCAAGTATGGGCATCTTGAGAGTTAAGGGAGACAGCTCTGGCTGGTATAAAAAGTCAGGATCTGCCAGTGAGAGCTGAGCCTCCGCTGGGGCATGGCCTGCGCCCAGCACCCCGTGATGTGTCGTCGGACGAAATGGGTTGTACTTTTGAGGGTACAACTAAGAGCCCCCATTTCACTGTGTGCGAGAACTATGCATTGGTAACATCTGTAACTGCCAGCTAAGTATCATTTCTATTTATGTAATAAACCTTTCATTTTTTATACATTCTGCCTAATTGTAATTAATTTCTTGCCGCCAAATCAATCACCCGCTTACACCCTTGCTAAATATATGACTTTAAGTTAAGGGAAACAGGGAGACCCCGTACTGCAAGAGGTCTAGCAATTCAGCCCTACAATTATAAATATAGCACTACCAACGTTACTTGCATCCCCTGGCAGTAGCCTCCATTAACAGTCGACACTTGGCTGAGCTCATCCAATACATCATGCAACCTGCCACCCTACGGATTTGAGCTCTGCATTCCACAATAATTTCTTTCTACGTGCTGTCAAAATCCTTAAACTATGTG
>JAODAL010043475.1:0-33802 GCA_025379985.1 Phyllomedusa bahiana | reverse complement strand
TGTTGTATAAAGGACTTTTATAGCCACACTGGATTGCCTTTTTGAGCCGTCTTTTTCCCGGGGGACAATAGCATTTACAGGACAATTTGGTTTTAAAAGGATGTTTGAATCACATTACAAAATGGATCTATGGCAAAATTGGAACAGGTTTTCCCCAAATCAGAATGAGTTCGGGGGAACAATGAGAGCATGTATAACCATTTTAAAAATCTTGGGGAAAAAATAAACTGTTGGGAATTTAAAAAGTTGGTGGCCCATAATTCTCTGAAAAAATAACTAGAGAAAAAAATGATCCCACGGGTTTAAAGTTTAGGAAGATACCCACATTTGTATATAGAACAATTTCTAGATAAAGGGAATAAAAAACCCAACAAATGCTCCTTAAAACTTATGAATCTTATTGTGGACCATGAAAATAAAAATTAAACACTAGAGGAAGAAATAAAACATATGCAAGTCAAGTAGAAAATATGATCGACCCAAGTCCCCCAAATTGGAAAGAAAGAATGAAAAAGAATATAGAGAAAATAGAGAATCTGATCATTAAAAAAAAAAGAAAAAAAATATCAAAAGAGAACAGAAAAATTATCAGAAAACCAAATATATACCTGGAATAAAGATAAAAAAAGAACACCAAGATCGTACGAAAAAATAACCAGGTAGAGCAAAAAATTAGTGTAAATTTCAGATACGGGTGTCAGAAACAAGATCGGACCCAGAGGCTTGATTCAGAGGCATTTTTATGGGAAATCAAAATACTAGGAGCAGTGATAAGAACGAAGAAAAATTTCAAAAAACGACAAGGAAAAGAGGGGTCGAAAACATAAATCCAAAGAAAAAAAAAAAGAACACCCACCCGGGGAAGGGGACTTAAAAAAAAGGGACAAAACAGTCGGGTAGTTTGGACCCGACACTTAATGAAGGACAAATTTGAGGTCCTTTGAAAAGGGGCCAAAATTTTTGCCCCTAGTAGAAATTTTCCCTTTTTGATAAACCTGGATGAAAATCGTTTTGCTAATTTTTAACATTAAGGGGCACTTTCATTTTTGGGAAGTATGACTAGCGAGAAGGATAAAAATAGAGAAAAAACGGGGGATGTTAGGGTTTTGTAAATTTTAAAAACCTTTTCAGAACAAATAGCATTAAAAAAGTTGAAGGATTTAAAGGAGGAAAATGATAGAGAGACAATAGATGAGGATCTAGGTGTACAACATAGTTTTTCAAATCCATCATTCTACCCCCTAAAGCAAGGTACGGTTTTAGATGCCTTTAAGAGTTTGGAAGGGATCTAAAAAAATGGATATAAAAGTGGGGGAGAAAAAAAAAATGAAAAAATTAAAAATAAAGATAATTTAACAAACATAGGGGAAAAAGAACTAAGGCCCCTAAAAACATAAAAAAAACTCATTGTAAAAAAAAACAAAAAGGGGGAAAAATTTTGTAATGGACAAAGGAAATAAAAAATTAGTATTAGAAAACTGGAGATCAAAACATATAGGGGATTGGGAAGGATCCCAAAAAATTTTTTTTCTAAAAAATTGGAGAAATTGTTAAGGAGGGGTTTTCCTTAGGGGTCCCAAGAAAACATAAAAAATTTTTTGTTGGAAAAAAAAACCCATTATTCCCCGTTTTTATGGGAAACCGAAAACCCCTAAAAATCAATTTTCCCCCCAGCTTGAGGCAATTCTCTCAAAACGGTTTGTTAAGTGAAAAATTGAGTAGGGGTGGAGAGTCTCCAACCGAGTTCGGAATCCCCGCTATTTAAAAGATAGACAGGTGTTGAAAGCCTTTCAAGAATTTTCAGGGTCCTTCCATCATGGTTGTCTTGTGGTAGGGAAACTAATTCCACCAACCCCCCCATTTTGGGGACTATGAATTCTTTCTAAATAGAAGTGAAAATTTTAGTGATGAGGAGAAAGTGTTCATAGTTCAGAGTATAAACTTCCTGTTAGAACACAACTACTTTAGGTTTGACAATACTTTTTTCCTGCAGGGGGAAGGGGCAATATGGGCATCGCCCCCAACCATCCCAACCATAATGGGGTGGTGGAAAACGGGGATATATGGGTGTGATAACCCATATGGGGACTGCATCGTGTATGGGGCTACTCGACGACCTCCTGTTTTTTGTGGGTCGCGATGTAGGCCCACCCCCAAAAACGTGACTATCTAAATGCTAATCAACATAACTTAAAATTTACCTTCATGTACAATAAGGAGAGAATCAATTTCTTGGATCTAACATTAGAGGGAGATGTGGAGACAGCAAAAGTGGTTTCCAAGTTGTTTAGGAAATCCCATTGTGGCAATACATTACTACAAGCATCCAGTAATCACCCCATACACACAATTGCAGCAATCCCCGGGTGGGGGAATATATAGGCAAGAAGGGGTGTTCAAGGAAGTAATTTTTTGGTAGAAAAGGAATAAATGATAGGAGAATTTAGGGGAAGGTATCAGCCACTTGTTGAAAGGGGCTTTCGATAAAATTAAAAGTACGACACAACATACCTTATTGTATAAACAAAATGTTGAAAGCAGAGGTCATAAAAACAGAGAAAGTAGATTGCATTCGGAAAAATCTATTGTATTTTCAACCAAATACAGTGATAACTATGATGAGATTAAAAAAATCTTTTTAAAGAACCTGCAAATCCTACGACAAGATGAAATCCTTAGTGAGTATGTAGAGCAAGGAGTCAAGTGTGTCTCTAGAAGAGGAACAACGCTAGCCAATGAGGTATCACCAAGCACTTTTGTGA
Source organism: Phyllomedusa bahiana (assembly GCA_025379985.1). Taxonomy (NCBI): domain Eukaryota; kingdom Metazoa; phylum Chordata; class Amphibia; order Anura; family Hylidae; genus Phyllomedusa; species Phyllomedusa bahiana. Next base: position 31,040 of record JAODAL010043475.1, on the reverse strand, counting down.
GCAATAGAGAAAAACATGGTTTACAAGTTACCAAGGGTTCTATCCTGTGGTAAAAGTAGATGTATCCTATGCCCACTGGTTACAAAAGGGAATACATTTTCAAATAGCACTAATACAAGACAGTTTAAGTTGAAACATTATGTCAACTGTGTAACAGACCATGTAATTTATTACATTTTGTGCAAACAATGTAATCTAATATATATAGGAAGTACCATCAGAAAAGTTAAACAAAGAGTTGCAGAACACCTAACATGGAATCGGAATCAAACAAATACAATTTCAGGGGCCACAAGATATTTTATAGAGAAACATGAAGGAAAAATTTGGACCTTTAGTGTGGAGTTATAGAAAGGGTAATGAAGCCATTACGGGAGGTGAAGACTGGGAACACAAACGTTGAGAATACGGTGAAGGATATACGTATTGGATAATGATATGTGACACTCGTTCCCCTTTAGGACTCAATAGATGTAATGATCTCTTATATATTCATTAATCTCTTTTTTCCAGATTACACATGCTTAGTCCATTTGCCATTTAACATGAGGCTGTTAAAAATATGAACAGGTGGTCAGGTTTGAAGAAAGAAATAAACGAAAAATTATTAATAACATATTAAATATATGACAGACCTGTGAGTTGCCCATGTTTAATTCCGTGTTTGTTAAGTTATCCTAGGCGGCTTAATTGTTGTGAGTAACGCCAAGGATCATGTTGATTATATGACGTAATAAGGTCTTTAACTATATATATTTGTGTGTTTGTTGTAAGTATTTTATGCTGTGAACAAGAATCCTGTGGGATTTTAAATGCGTTGCCGTGTAATGCTTTTTTCACTGTCCTGTGGATTAAAAATGGAATAAATCATGGATACTCTACCCGCTGGAATCCTCTCCTTTCTTGGAGTATATGCTTATTATTATCTATAGTATTAATTACTTGACACAGCTGAGTATCATCTGCAAAGACTGATATTTTACTGTGCAATCCTTCTGTAAGGTCATTACATATATTAAGGGGCCTAATACTTGACAGAATCCAAGTATGTACCATTTATTACCACCCTTTGTTTTCTATCAATGAACCGGTTACTTACTCACTTGCAAACATTTTCCCCCAGTTCAAACATTCTCATTTTACTTACCAACCTTTTATTTGGCACAGTATCAAATGCTTTAGAAAAATCACCATATGATATTCAATAACTATGCCTGTTCAGGCAGCTTCCTCTGCCCGTGGAGTGCGGCAGAGACTGAGACTGCATTTTCTAGCCTTGCATCAGTTCCAAATTTTCCGTTTTTCCTGGTACTGGTCTGAACACTGTCTGAAACCTGTACCTGCTGGTCAGGGGCGTAACTAGAGAAGCCAGGGCCCCATAGCAAACTTTTGGATGGGCCCCCCCTCCTCCCTGACCACGACCATGTACCAGGACATGCTGTTAGATAATGTAGATAATACAAGGGGCAAATACCTCACCAGAACATATCACCACATACTGCTACCAACAAATCCACTATACCAAAACCAACATTACCAATAACGCTATTACATAAGGACCTATTATACCACCAGAAAAACGCCCACAAATTACCACCAAACCATAGTGGACTGAATAATAACCCTACACTATTACGATCAGTACACAAAAAACCAATACTGCCCTAATAATAAATAATATATAATAATATAGTGACCATAAAGTGGTATATACTAGTTGTACACGGGCTCTGAAAGACTGTATAAAAAACCACCATACAGTGACCATAGGGTGGTAGACACAGTGTACACGGGCTCTGCAGACTGTATAAAAACCAACCATACATGACCAAATGGGTAGACAGCAGTGTACACAGCCGTGCAGACATATAAATGATTACAGTGCAGTTAATCTTGTGACTCACAGGTGACTTCTCTGACCAGTCGTTGACTTTCTCTTTGTTCTGCATCCGGTCCAGTCCGCCATCTTGATGACATCCCCACCACTTGTCCCTGCAGTTTTAGACACAAATTCTTAGAATCCTGACTTTTCCACACCTCCCCCCCCTGGCTATATGGGGTCCATTTAGGCAGCAGGGCTTAGATAGGATATATGGGGCCCCAAATAGGCAAGTTTAGGTAGCCAATAGAGTGGCCCATATAGGCAGCAGGGTTTAGGTAGCTATAGGGAGCCATACAGGTAGACAGGGGTTAGGTGGGCTATAGGGGCCATATAGTAGGGTTTAGGTACTAAAGGGGGCCCCCTATAAGTAGACCGGCAGGCTTGTGGGTATACAGGGAGGGCTTGGGGGTATACGGCAGGCATATGGGGGCTGGGTACAAGGCAGGCATATGGGGGCTGTATAGGCAGGCAAAGGATATAGGGGCTGTATAGCAGGCAGGCATATAGGGGGCTGTATAAAGGGAGCAGGCAGATAGGGGGCTGTATAGGCAGGGAAGCAGGCAGATAGGGGGCTTATAGGCAGCAGGCAATAGGGGGGGCTGTATAGGGGGAAAGGGAGGCAGGCAGGGAGGCATTAGGGGCTGTATAGGCAGGCAGGGCATATAGGGGGCTGTATAGGAGGCAGGCATATGGGGGCCTATAGCAGGCCATATGGGGGCTATAAGGGAGCATATGGGGTATAGGCAGGTTATAGGGGGGGGACCGGCAGGCATTTGGGGGCTATAGGCAGGCATATGGGGGGTATAGGAGGGATATGGGGGGTATAGGTAGGCAATGGGGGCTATTAGGCAGGCATATGGGGGTATACAGGCAGGCATATGGGGGGTATATGCAGGCATATGGGGGGGTATAGGCAGGCATATGGGGGGGTATAGCAGGCATAAGAGGGCTATAGGCCCGCATATGGGGGCTATAGGCAGGATATGGGGGGGTATAGGAGGCATATGGGGCTATAGGCAGGTATATGGGGTAGATAAAATAAAAGAAACACTTACGCAATGGTTACCAAGGCCCCACCATGCGAACTACACCAAATCTCCTCCCCGCAGCCTCTGCGTTGCGCGGCGCGTCGGATTTACGTCACCCGCAGCCCTCGGGCGGCAGGGGAAGTAACAGAGCGGAGCGATCGCGCTCCGTCCTGCTACTCACGAGCAGCGCTGCCTCTTTAACGCTCGGGGCCGGGGGCCCGGGGTTAGAGGAGTATGCGCTGGGCCCCCCCCAGCTCCCCGCCCCCGCAGTGAACTGTTAAGTTTTACTGCCGGCGGGCCCCGGGGCGGCATTACCCGGGGTAAACGACGCAGTAGCAGCTTCCCCGGGGCCCCCCTAAGCGCAGGGGCCCCGCAGCAACTGCTACCCCTGCTACCCCGGTAGTTACGCCACTGCTGCTGGTGGTGATTTACAGGTTCTCCACCACACCAATCTCTTACTTCTGCCAGCCTCAGTGCTGGGCTGCAAATTGCTTAATTGAGTGGTGATTGACATTTGCCTTCACCACTCATCTCTCTTCCTTGCGAGCCTGAGTTCTGTGTTGTTTGGTTATGACCGCTCCTATCACACCCTGGACTGGGACATCCTTTAAGACGACTACGTTGTCTCTGGGTCAGTGTTTGTGATGGTCTCCTTTTGGATTGAGCTAGCAATTAACATTCTCTTGTATTCCAAGTTTACTGATCTCTCCACCTGTCATTTTGACCTCTGATCTTTGCCTACCATCTTTGTACAGTCTTGTTATCTCCGGTTTGATCTGTGTTTCACCTGACTTTTCTTCATTGTGTTTGTCTGTCTTCTTTTGTTCTGTGTGCCCCTTTTACCAGCATATGAAACGTTGGGCCAGCAAATATGCAGTGACAGCTTTGGGGGGCCTAGTGCTATGACTCACTGTCTTTCTTTTCCTATTGCCCTGTCTTGGTCATGGAGCCTCTTACAGCCTAACCCCAATCCAGTCTAGAACTAAAATCCTCATAAAAGCTGATGAGATGAGTTTGACAGGACTGATCCTTCATAAACCAATGCTGGAGCAGTTATACATTTATTTTCAGTGAGATATTCCAGGATAGCATCCCTTAGAAAAGCCTCAAATATTTTACCTACAACAGAGGTTAAACTTAGCGGCCTATAGTTTCCAAGATCACTTTTTGATCCCTTTTTAAATATTGGCACCACATTTACTATGCTCCAGTCCTTTGGAACCTGTTATTATACAGTCCATAAATATTAGGAATAGGCTTCTGTCTATCACCTTACTTAATTTCCTTAGGACACAGGGGTGTATACCATCAGAACCTCATTCCTCTGCCCATCAACAGGAAAGTAATTTTCCTCGGTAAATATAGTGGAGAAAAAAAAAATTAAGAGGTTTGCTTTCTCTTCATCGCCCTCCACAATATCTCCCTCACTACTTTTCAATGGGCCAACATTTTCAGTTGTAATCTTTTTTACTATTTAGATAGTTAAAATATTTTGGGGTTAGTTTTACTCTCTTTAACAATATGTTTTTCTGCCCCTCCTGAGTCAATACTTTGTAGGACCACCTTTGGCTACAATGACAGCTACAGTCTACTGGGGTATGTCTCTTCCAGCTTTGCACACCTAGAAGCTGGAATTTTTGCCCATTCTTCTTTGAAAAATAGCTTTAGCTCAGTTAGATTGGTTGGATAATGTTTGTGAACAGCAATTTTCAAGGCATGACACACATTCAGTTTAGGTCTGGACCCCTTAAGCATTAAAGGGGTTGTCTCACTACATTGATTCCTCAAACCTAAGCCCTGTTTTCTTGATTTCACTTTGAATTCAGCGGTGTGTTTACTGGCTTCCACTAGACTGCAGTAGAAGCCAGGTCTGTACCTATAGCAACCAGTGCTGGCAGCCTATCAGGAGAGATCAAACAGATCTGTAGCTATAGCGACCTGAGGAGCTGATGCAGCTCATACAAGAGGGGATATCTCAGAATAGGTAGGATACTGTTAATGGACACATATTGTTTTTTCAAGACCATAAAAAGCAATCCTTGTAGTGAGACAACCCCTTTAATGACCAGCTGATCTTTTTAGTTTTTAACTCCCTGTGTTTCAGTGGTCATAGATTTTTTTTCTCTTTCCTTTGATCTAGTTGTATGAGGAATTGTTTTATACAACATGGCACCTCATGGCAAAGAACTGTCTGAAGATCTAAAACAAAAAAAAAAATGTTGCTCTTCATAAAGATGACTTAGGCTATAAGAAGATTGTCAACATTCTAAAACTGTGCTGCAGCACAGTGGCCAAGACCATACAGCAGTTTAACAGAACAGGTTCCACTTACAACAGGCATCGCCATGGTCAACCAAAGAAGTTGAGTGCACATGCTCAACGTCATATCCAGACGTATGAGTGTTGCCAGCATTGCAGAGGTTAAAGGGGTTGGGGTCAACCTATCAGTGCTCAGACCATATGCCGCACACTGCCTCACATTGGTCCAAATGACTGTCATCCCAGAAGGAGGCCTCTTCTAAAGATGATGCACAAGAAGGCTTGCTATCAGTTTGCTAAAGACATGCAGACTAAGGACATGGATTACTGGAACTATGTCCTGTGGTCTGATGAGACCAAGATAAACGTATTTGATTCAGTTGGTGTGACACATGTGTGGCGGCAACCAGGTGAGGAGTACAAAGACAAAGCCAACAGTCAAGCATGGTGGTGGGAGTGTCATGGTTTGGGGCTGCATGATTGTTGCCCTCTGTGGGGTGCTACAGTTCATTGATGGAACAATAAATGCCAACATGTACTGTGACATAGTGAAGAAGAGCATTGTCCCCTCACTTCAGAAACTAGGCCACAGGGCAATATTCCAACATGATAACAACCCCAAACACACCTCCAAGACAACCACTGCTTTGAAAAAGAAAATGAGTTTAAAGGTGCTGCACTGGCCAAGCATTTTTCCAGACCTAAACCCTATTGAGCATAAGTGGGGCATTCTCAAACGGAAGGTAGAGGAGTATGAGGTCTCTAACATTCACCAGCTCCTTGATGTCGTCATGGAGTAGTGGAAGAGCATTCCAGTGGCTGCAACCTGTGAAGCTCTAGTGATCACCATGCCCAAGAGTTTTAAGACAGTGCTGGAAAATAATGGTGACCACACAAAATATTGACACTGTGGACACAATTTGTCTATTTTCACTTTTGCCGCCAGCGGTTTAGACATTGATGGCTGTGTGTTGAGTTATTTTGAGGCCACCCCAATTTTGCAATGCAATACCAGCTCTACACTGACTACCTAACATTGTATTAAAGTGTCATATCCTCAGTGTTGTTCCATGAAAAGATATAATACAATATTTACAAAAATGTGAGAGATGTACTTTTATGAGATAAAATCTTATTATTAATGGTATAATTTGAAAGCAAACCAGTTTTATTAATGCACTCTGCTGTAGTATCTGTGTTATTCGAACAATCATGCTGGAAATTATATAATTGAATTTAGATTATTTTTTACTGGAAGGTTAATATAAGAAAAAAGGGTTCTATTGGATATGTCTACAAAGAAAGCATTCCAAAGTAAATAGTACATGACACACCTCTAAATGCATGTGCATGCTATAGATATAAATTGTCCATGAATTTGGCCATTCAATTTAAGAATTTTATCGCAGGGTACATACATTAGCCTATATTTATTCAACCTCAAGTTGACCTAAAATGACACACTGTTGTCCTTAATCTATATAAATGTCTTTTACTCTAGACCTTGTGGAACTTTGTTTTCTTTAAATCAATGCAAAACATATTTGAAAAGATCATCTGCATCTTTAGAAGACATCCTAGACAATCAATGTCTTTTCGGAAGCAGGTGCTGATCAAACCAACGGCAACACCATAGAGCATTGCTTACTATTGATCTCACTTCAGATGAAGATATTAGCTTGTAGGTCTAGTGTCATGCTTTATTTTTGTTGTAAGTTTATTAAATGTTGGAACATCAGAATTGAGTAATATAAGGTGTCATTATTGCAAGCAACTACATTCTTACATATACATGAAAGTGCTTTCATTAATATAACATTTAACTGAAGACATAATAATATAGGAATGCAATAGCTGCTTCTGTATACATAAAATAATCTTAGCATTTTTCATCTATGCACATCACAAGGTCTAACTGATACATTGTTTAAAATATGGTAAAACGTCTCCGAAACCAGCAAACACTGCAGTGAATAGGGGTTGTACTTTCACAAAAAAGGGCAATATATGAATAAGATATAAGGGAATTAAAATTATTATTGCAGAAAAATCTAGTTTAGACCATAGGGCATCTTTTTAAAAAAGGCAGTATTTATGAAAAGCTTCACTGTATGGAAATATGGATACTGTACATAAGGCAATATTTATTAATATTATAAAAATATACACAATATTAACTTGAAGGGTTGTTCCTACCATGGACGGTGATGGCATATCTCTAGCATATGCCATCGAAGTTGCAATCCTGGAACCTATACCTATCTCTGGCAAGGGTGCACAAAAGATACAGAGCTGACTGGAGAGCCTTGCCCTCTCCACTTTGTTCTATTGGAGTCCTGAGCAGAGCTGAAAATGGCACCTGGCTGTATTCGGAACTCCCATACAACAGAATGGAGAATTGTGCTGAAGCACAACCGGCTCTCTAGTCTGCTCTATAGCTTTCAGGAGCTCATTAGCGAGAAAGGTGTGGGTCCCACCTCTAGAATCCGCGCCTCTCAGTCTTTGATAGCATATCCTAAACATATTCCATTAAAGTCTATGGTGGGAAAACCCCTTTAAAGGAGGCAGAGATTTTTCAAATTTATACACCATGGGCGACATGGGGACAGGCCAGTTCTAAATAGCTTTAAGGTAGTGTAGAATGCGTCAGAATGTATGAACCTGTTCTTCTGCAGTTCATACATACAGGTGCATTGTAGTGCCAGTACGACAAGCCTGGCTCAGGCAGACTACCTTATACCTGGTCTGGCTGTTTTATCTGTTCTGCGCCTAGGTTTGGTATCAAAGAATCATAATCATAGGAATTTTTAAAAAAGCATGTGCAAAACCATATATTGTTTCTAGCTTGTGTAAGGAGGAGTGGCTACCTCCATTTTGGTTTTCTGCACTCCACCCACCTTCACAGGTTTTTAAATCAATGTAGTGTACTTAGAAGCTGGTGGTTTCACTCCCTGATGTATGAAGGACTTAACAGTCGCCAAAAGAGAGGTAACAATAGTGTAGGACCCACCTGCATTGAGGTCCCGTTGAAGTTTCGGAGATGGGTTTAAGCAGTTTTGATCAAAAATGTGAACTAAGAACCTCAAAAATTTTTCATGTATCCTAGATAGCAGAAATGCTTTTTCTAAAATTCCTATGTCCCCTTTGATATTTTTCTTTAGTTTATAGTGTGCTACTGAATTGAATGTGTATTAAAAATGCTCCCACACCAATGCACCTAGCTCATTTTTTTCAAAAAGTTTTTTTGGAGTGAAAAAACCGTATATTGTTTCTACTTTTTAAAGGGAGGAGTGATGCCTCCATTTTGGTTTTTTGACTTCACCCCACAGGCTTTCATTTTTGAAGTATAAAGGCCTGGCAGCGCCAAAAGAATAAACATAGTGTAATGTCGTGGGGCCCACCTGCTTTGAGGCCCTTTTAAAAGTTTTGAAGGGGGCTAAACGTTTTGATCAAAAATGTGATCTAAAACCCTCAAAAAATTGTCAGTTTTTTTAAAGCGGGATGCTTTTTTTATGAATTCTAATTTTTTTTGATAGTTTCTTTATTAAAGTGTCTGCGGTATTGCAATTTTGGGGCCTGGTCCTTCTTACCAATAAAAAAAAACAAAGGCGCAAAAAAAAAAAAATAAATAAATTAGATAACAAAAAAGGACCTTTTTTATGATTTGGGTAAAAAGGGAAAAATTGTTTTTTTTTAAAATCCGAAGGCCTCACAAAATAAAAAAGCTTTCTAGTCCACTCCCTCCAGGGGGGGTTTTTAACCCTTTAAAAATATAATTTTCCAGAAAAGTGACAAAAATCAATATCAGGTCATCTATATATCTCCCAACCCAAACAATAACATTGCAAAAAGCATTATTAGTAGAAAACCCAAATAATTCCTCAAACCAAGCAACATAAAATTACAGAATGGTAAATACGGGATCCCTTTGGGGGCAGGCAGGACCTAAAAAAAAAAAAACGATTATCAAAGGAAAAAAAATAAGAAGTAGAAAGTTGGTTGCTGGATTATTAAATTGAAACCCAAATTTACATACACTATTAAAAAGAACATATGCATGTTTTCTCACATCTGACATGAAATCAAAATAAAATTTACTTTTTTGGGTCTTTTAGGATTCCCAAAATTTTTTAAAATTTGTAAAAACCCAAAATAAGAAGAGTTTTTTTAAACATTTTTATTATTTTCTAAAATTTAAAAATTTTACATACACCTTTACTTGCCTTTAAACTTTGGGGAAGCCCCATATGATGTTCTGTCTTTGGAAGTTCTGATTGGCAACATCTGCTTAATAAAGACACCCCCTTGATTAAGCTAAAAAGATCTAGAAAAAGGAACAAAGCCACTCTAGGCAGTAAATGGGAATTCCGGGGATCGATTTTAGTATAAAATTTCTCACTTGGGTTAGTTGTACTGAAGATGGTACAACTCATATAACAGCATAGGAAACCTCACAGTTTAAAACAGAAGCTTCTGGTCCATGCTTAATTCTCAAGGAGAGCCTTGCATCTGAAAAGGGCTACTTGTTTTTTTTTTATATTTTTTGCCTGCCAAAAAAACCGAATAAAGAGAGAGAGGAATTTTTAAAAGCATTTTTTTGCTTTTTCAAAGTAAAAATTTTTACATCATTTCTTTAGATTTGTAGCATTGCCCTTAATTTTATGATTGGGTCTAGAGATGAGGATATTATCGCCAAAGTTAAAACGGCCGGTTTTAGGCTTATGGAATTTTACGATCACGCGATGTTTAGGTGACAATTTTTACAGTAATCATTATATCGCGCCTTTTTCACTTTTCCTGTTTTTTGGTGGCCAGCCAATCATCTCCAAGGAAAAAAGGGGGTAGGAGGATGTACAACGCACCACTTTGCGGTGTAGGATCTCTTTGGCTCAAAAATCATGTACTTTGTTTATCTATGTAACTGCATTCCTTTCAGCTCATTTTCTGTCTATCCCTTTCACAGGGGATTGTAGGGTTTTAAACCAATACTGTTCTAACGCTCTAGAATAGTCCTTCTAATACAAAAAACCATCCACTACTAAGTTAGAATATAGTTTATTAGAGAATGTCACTCTTATTTAGAAAAAAGAAAATTTTACTAGGTACCAAAACGGGGGGGGGGGGGGGGGAGGGGGGGAAGGGGCAGCTGCGGGGGGAAGGGCGAGGAGAATTTTTGAAAGGAAGGGGATTTTGTGCAGCCATGTGTTCTGTGACCTTAATTTTGAAAAAGCATTTTTTTTTTTACCATTTTTTTGGCCAGCAGACCCTGATGGGGGGGGGAAAATTTTTCCCCCTGTTTTTCATTCTTTTTGCAATCACTGGGTCATTTTCCCCAAAAAACTGGAAAAAACTTATCCCAACTTTTAAATAGTTTTTATAATAATAAAATTTTTATTTATATAGCGCAACATCTTCCGCAGACTTTACAATTTTGAGGAATCATACAGACTTTTAACTTAAAAGAACTTTCAAATGAACACAAAGGGGTGGGGAAACCTGCTCGCAAAGCTTACAATCTATTATGTGTATGGGTAACAAAGGGGAAGAAATGCCAGTTTACAATGGTCCGCCATGTTTCATAAAAGGAGGTGGTTTACTAAATTTGGGTGACCCTGCCCCCCCTTACAGTACTCTATTTCAGAAAAAAGGGGCCATAAGTGCCCCAGTGTTTCGAGTGACAGATAGGTGTGATAGCAGGGGGGGTTTCAATTAGGGACTTGATTGCCGCCTGAAAGATGTTTTTTAGGGTCCCCTTTAAAAATGTGAGGGTTTTTGATTTTGTCCGCGGGAATGTTCCCCGAAATTGGCGCCGCACTGTAAAATCTTTGAGACGGGCATGGGGGGGGTTTGGGGTGATGGACATGTAATCTGATATCATCACAGACAGAAGGGACGGGGAGGGGGGGTAAAAAAGCGGAAGAGAGAAAAATGTAGGGTGTTTCAGCAACTGGGAGGCTTTATTTTTTTAATGAAGTTTTATTGAAGTCCATGGTCGTTTGCCCCCCCCCCCAAGGTCAGTTGCGCAAAAAATTTTTTTTGTTATACATATTTTATAGAAAATTGCGTTTTTTGGGACGGGTGCGAAGACCGCCAATTTAAGCATATAACTTTTAAAAAATTTATTGCGTCCGTCTCTGTTTGCGCAAAGAGCTCGGTGTACGCAATTTTTACAAATATTTTATAGTAAATTACGCCTGTTTTCATGGGGCAAGGCCACTTATTTAAACCCTACAACGTTCAATACTTTTATTTTACTCAGTCTCATTTGGCGCTATGGCACTTGTATACAAATTGTTTTACACATTATTTCATAGTAACGCCGCCTGTTTTTCAGTGGTGACAAAACCCCATAGTAAACCATAAAACTTTTTAATACTTTTATTTCACTCAGTGCTCTCAGTTTTCCGCTAATCGTGCTTTTTGTACGAAAGTTTTTTGAAAACTATCCTCTTCCAAAGGGGCAGTTGAAATCCAGGGCCCTTGAAGGAAAAACACTTTTGATTTTGTTTAAAGGTTTTCCTTCCCACCATACCCCTTTCCAAACAGAAATTTGATAGAAACAATTCTGTTTTTTTAAATTCATTTTGGCTGTTGGAAATTAGAGGGTTTTTAAGAAGGGCGGTGATTTGCCTTTTTAAATAAGAGACGTAAAAAACTCTTCCAAATTTTTTTTAAATTTTTTTATCTTTCTAACAGGAGGAACTTCAGAGGGTTAACGCCCAAAAGGGGGGTTAGGACTGGAGGTAGGGGCCCAAAAATTTTTCCCCTGCTGGCAAACAACACCCAAGCCAGCGGATCGGGGTTTTGCGGGAAACCCGCCCGGGCCCCTGCCCTTTGATGGGTTTTAAATCCCCGTAAAATTTTCAAAAAATGAACACCGTCCCCCAATCTTTTCTTCAGGGGTTAAATGAAACCCTTTGCACCCCAGCAGTTTTACCCCCCTGGGTTCCTCCCCAGTCACGGCCAAAAAAATGCTCATCATCATCTCACATCCCCAAAGCTTTAAACAATCATTTCCCAAAATTGTCAACTTATGTCCCAAAACCACTGTAGAAAATTTCCATTTTCCTGAAGACCCCTTTTTGGATGACAAAATGCGGTTGGGGTCAGAAGCTTCTCAAAATATCACGAGGCCAAAGAGATGATTTTAGTCCGTCTCTGACCCCCGATCCGCTGATGCCATCAGAGGAGGAGAAAGGAAGCTGGTGAATCGGCAAAATCCCGGTGGCAACGCTTTTGCGTGCTTGTTGCTGTACCCGCAGCTTCCCGATGTAACTGTCAACCCGGAATAGCCTGTGTTGATGATGATGAATAGACATTGAGATCCAACGTGGTCTTGTTCAGCAAGAATTGCTTGCGAGCGCTTCATCACTGGATGAGGAGGAAGACGATGGGGTAGTGGTAGTACGGGTCCCGCTCAAAAAGGGAGAGGGCGGTCGCACAAAGTACTCTGAGATTATTCCGCCAGCCATATCACGGAAACAAACCGCTCTTCGCTTATCGCCGTCGAAAAGGTCCCAGGACCTCTCAAGCCGGGGCCTTTTTCGATCAAGCCTCGTCATTCACCCAGCAATTTCAATATCTCCTTTGCCGTAAACGCGCATCAGAGAGGGAAGAACTTAGTTGTTTATGACCACCAACATGTCTAGTTCACATGCATGCGATGGCATAGATGAAAAGGAGGGAAAAAATAAAAAACACTTGGCAAAAAAAAGACACACAGCCCGGATCCCAGGCTTCCAACCACTGTCACACCCTCGTCTCTGCCTCCTCCTCCTCTGCCACATCCAAGACCAAGCGTTCCTCAGCTGCCCATGTCTCTCAGGCGTCATGCTCAGGGATCACCTACGCTTCAGCCTCTCACGTCGCCCAAGTACCACCAGCACCCCAAGACCCAAGCCTACGCTTCTCCTTCCACCAGTTTGACCTGCACGCCGTACAGCGGCCAGTCCTACCAGCCAGCCCTTCAGTCTTCCAGGTTTGGGAGCAAAGAAACAATTTACCCAAAACCATCCCAAAGCCAAAAGCCTGAATGTCGGCTATTGCCAGGCATTTGGCCTTGTGAAAGTTGCCTTCCTGTCCGTGACATAGATGGGTTTCCGCCACTCATGTCCTTTGCCTGCCCCCAATGCCAGATTCCAGCAGCATTTCTTTTCAGAAAAACCATCCCCTGCCCTGGCCATCACGTGTCATCTAAAATTTTCAAGCCGTTGTCTGCATCTTTGTCCCCGGCCATAGTCCATCTCACCACCGATACATGACTAGTAACAACCGCAAGGCTGCTGTATCCTGTGACAGCTCACTGATGAGCTGGGTGGATGTCTCTGTGGTGGCGGTGGCTCTCAGAATTCGGCGCACGTGTTTCAAAACCGCAGAATGGTGGCATGGTTTCTTTCCCCCAAGGTCCACTGAAAGCATCACATGCCAGAGAAACCAGGCCGTGTGAAAATTAATCTTGAGAACCGTAACACACAGTCCAGACTGTGGATGGCTCTTTGCAAGAGACCGAGCGCTGCCTGGGTGACACGAACAAGCAAGGTGGTGATGTGAAAAAACGTCCAAACATATCTCCTAGCTGCCTTAGATCGGTATCTGGAGCACATCCTTGCCTGGCACACGTCATGAACCTCGTCGTCCATAATATTTCTAAAGCGCTATCCGGTCTGGACTGCCTGCAGGAATGCATGTGTCTGAGCTCACAACTTCGACATTCGCAACCTGCTTCATCCCTGCTGCCTGCATTAACAGCTCAGCTCAGCCTCCTCAAGCAACTTGCCCTCATTAAAAAAAATTGACGTGGCAACACGCTGGAATTTCAACTCTCCACATGCTCCATGAATGTGGCAGCACACAATGCCTTGACGAGATTGACCACATGTGTTCCTGACAACAGCATGCGTACCTCGGGGTATTGAGCCACTAGAGTATCAGGCAGTGAAAGAGCTCTCAACCATCCTTGCGAGTTTTGAAGAAGCCCCAAAAAGTCCATGCCGACAATGCTCAAGTCAGCAAGTCAGCTGTGTTTATGCCGAGCGGAGGAACGAGGGGATGAGGTTATTCCCTGGACACTGACATACCATGTCCCTGCCTTGGAAAGATTTTTGCACGGATTAGAGGCGAAGAGGAAGAAGAGGAAAATCAGTTTGCTAGTGCCCCGCGACCGAGAGCATAGGAAATCAAGGCTCCATCTCTCACACAGAGTCTTGGATGCTTCATTCCTCCCAACATGACCTCCACCTAAAGCCATCAAAATGAACAACATTACTTGGTGGCCACCTCCTCGATCCCTGATACAAAGCAAAGCTCAGCACTTTCCCTTCACAAACCCAAATAGAGAGTAAATGGAGGAATTTGGAGACTTTGGCTGATTTGATCCAACGAGACTCTGTTGCATCTGCTTCACGTTCTTCAAATGTCACGTGGAACAACGTCCAGCAACGTGACAGCAGTAGAGTGCCAAATTGCAATAGCGTCAGCAACAGCAGCAAGCAAAGAGGCAGAAGCCTAAGGTGCCTCGGGCAATCCTATTTACCACCCCTCACCAAACGCATGTTTAAAGCAGCACACATACAACACACAGAGACGGCTTAAGATCAGGGTGCATGACTATCTGCATCTCAACACCGAGGTTTATGGATATGTTCAAGCCTAAAACCAATGCGACTTCTGGGTATCCAATGGATGAATGGCCCAGCTCGCTCGAACGCCATAGAGGTTTGTCCTCCCCTCCCAGCCAGCGTCATATTAGCGACCTTCACACAGCTGGAGGAGTCATTATAGACAAACGCATCCGGCTTTCCACTGATAATGTGGATCGTTTGACTTTCCTCACGATTATTCAGGTGTGATCTGCTGTTTGTTGTGGCCCCAATGGCCAGAGGTCACCGATTATTGCCATTCCATTTCTCACATTCCTCTTCAAACAGAATTGTCTTGTATTTTTTTTTTTTAAATATCCATTTCTTCCTGCAATTTTTATTCTCATTTCCCAAAAGTCCATTTTGCTGGTTTTTCGTGAGGAGACTGCAAAAGACACCAATGTACAAACGGTTTATGTAAAAAATGTATTCCTTTATTACTTCATCCTTAAAATTTTATCAGTGTCAATTGTTTTGGGGTCGTAGTGCTGGGAGATACAACTTAATCAAGGTTTTTGGAACAGAAATGTGGGCTTCTAAGTGCATATCTCCCTCCAAATTTATGAACAGTGGCTAGAAGTCAATTTATTAATTTTATGGTCATGCTTCTGGGAAATATAGCTATACTACAGGTCCTATTTAGAAAAAGTGGTTTAAACAACATTTGTTCTCACAATTGTCAACATGGCCAAAGTGTCATGTTTGAAAATTTTGGAGGCATGTTTGCTGTGAAATGCACTATACAACAGTCTTATTAAATAATGTGTTTCAAACAGAGCATTTCTTCTTCACAATTGTCAACATGGCCAACGGTCAAGGTCTTAGCCACACTTCCACAACTGCACTCTACTTCAGCACGACGTTTTCGGTGATGCGTAATAAGGGCATTTATTGCCGATGTTAAATAGATGACGGACACCACACCCTAGTTCCACCGCACCCACTGTAACGCCGTCCTGCTAGCTGAACCTGCCGTGTTAATAGATACGGACACGCAGCCCTCGGGCCCTACCGCACCCACCTGTAAACTCCTGGCTTGCTAGTGAACTCTCGTGACCCACGTTTTTAACAGACAGGCCTCGTGACTACTGGACATCTGTTGTCATTTGCTTCACCTTCTAATGTCACGTGGAACAAATGTCACCATAGAATGCAAGTACTTCTACCATATTAGGAAAAACTAGTTGTTTTTAATATAGTTATATTTCTTTTCTTATTATTTTATGAGGATGGTCCATACAGGCACGTGCGGTTTTTGGTCAGCTGTGTTATAGGAATGGGATGTCCATGTCCAGTTCGAACTAAAAATGGCTGTTTCAAAGACTCCTTTTTCATGCACTTTTCTAATCTGCGTGGGTCATGTAAGTTTAAGGGTCATGCGCGGTCCAGGACAGTATAGTCAATGTCCAGTTCAACTAAAATGTGGTCAAAAAGACTCCTTTTTTCCAGCACTTTTAATCTTGGTCGACAGGTTTAAGGTCATGCGCTGCGTCCAGACCAGGGATGGTCCAATGTCCCCAGTTCCATCTAAAGTGGTGGTTCAAAGACTCCTTTTTGGGCACTTTTAATCTGTAGTTCATGTAGTGTTATGGGTCAAGCTGCGGTCCAGACAGAATTATGTCAATGACCCTTCAAGAAAATGTTGTTCAAAGACTCCTTTTTCCGTAACTTTTAATCTGTGGGTCAACCGCTTAAGGGTCATGCTTAAATTGCGAATTGATTCTAATAACGACGAAGTGGAATTCGTTAGAATTTCAGGAAAACTTCGGTTCTGAACGAAGTCAAAGTTGGGGTACTTTGTGAACGAATTGTGCTTTTGATTGATAAAATGGCTGCGAGCACTGGGCTTTTACATGGGGCCAAAGCACACTGAGGACAGAAGGGCATAGCCTGCAAGAGTGCAGAATGAAGCCAATCAGAGACCGCGGGATCTTGATAGTCACCGCACTATATAAATTCCGGGCGCGACGCTGGAGCTCACACTCCTCTCACTGTAATGAACAAGGGAAGGGGGGGGGGTTGGGCTGCAGCCGGCTTGATAGCTCTTTACTGAAGAACTGAATGTTTATACAGCGATTTTTGTGGGGTGTCCTTGCTTGTTCAGAGACTGCTTCTCTTAATGTTCTATTTCTGATTTTTTGGGTATTGGATCCTAATCCAGGTGCGTCCACGTGCACTGCAGATACAATTTAATGCATCTGCTCACACCATTGAATATCCAAGGGATCTAAGCCAGTTTCCTGTTGTTAATCATTTAAAGATCAGGCATTTTTACATACAAATTACCCTTATTTTGGTTTGCTCAATCTTTTTGCGCAATTTACATCCAGGGTTAATTAAGCTTGTTTTTCTGCTGTGGGTGACAAACAAATAAACCGTCTATTTCACCGCCAAAAAAGATACATTTTTCCTGTAGCCTAATTCACAAGCGAGGCTTGATTACAATTTTTGCTCTTGTTGGGTAGCGACTAACCCCCGCCCTAGTCACCGCACCACCACCTCGACTTATGAGTAAGCAAAATTGATAGGCGCCAATAACCTCCAGGTCAATTAAGCGTTAATTTTTTCATGCAGTGGAGACCAAAATAAAACAGTCTATTTCACCACCAAAAAATAACAATTTTC
This sequence comes from Phyllomedusa bahiana, assembly GCA_025379985.1. NCBI lineage: Eukaryota > Metazoa > Chordata > Amphibia > Anura > Hylidae > Phyllomedusa > Phyllomedusa bahiana. The sequence goes on along the minus strand of JAODAL010043475.1, from coordinate 13,608 downwards.
CAGTAATCATAAATCACACAAATCGAAGGTTAATAACAATATATTTCATCATGGATGTGTAGCGAAGAAAACAACGCCATTGTAACACAAACGCACAAAGCTCGTAGTTTAATTGGATGCCTCAAATCATTTGTGGCAATTTACATCCAGGTTAAATTAAGCGCTGTTCTGTTCTGCAGTTTAAACCATAAACGAAACTTTTGATTTTCCACCGCCCCAGAAAAAGTCAGTATGCAAAATTCATATCCGAGGTAAATAAGCCTGTTTGTGTTTTTATATTCAGTAAAATACACAGAGTTTTAAACGGCACATACAAGTCAATTTTTCCTGCCCATTTGTGGAGCGCAATTTATATCAAAGGGTTACCAAGCTTGTTACTGGGTTTATTTGGCGTCAAATACAGGGTGTGTATTTATCATATACAGATATCTTCATCAAACAGTGTCTGTACATTTTAGAACAAACAGTATGTCAGACAGAGAGGTGGCAGGCTCTTCACCTGCGAGTGGCAGAGGCACAAACATTCCAGGCCCAGGTCGCAGCATAGCAAGGGGACGTCGCAGCAGGGGTCACTCGGTGAGGCCACAACTGCCGCTGTCATCTAGCGGCCGTGTGTTGTTCAGCAACCCAATGGTTCTTGATTGGTTGACTAGGTCATCCACTTCCTCCCAGATGACATCTGACAACCCCAGCCAAGAGTCGGTGGGAATGTCAGACACATCCCCTAGTTGGCATGGCCCGGGAGAGGATCAGCAGCCCTCACCTGTCCTCAACCCGCCTCTGTCCCATCCGGTCCCCTCAGCCAGAGATCTACTATGTGGTCTGGGCTCAGTGCCACTATATAGCGAGGATGAACAATTTGAGGAGGGCAGTCAGCAGCTACTTGGCAGTGAAGAAATGGGGCCAATATCCCCTGCTTCTTGCAGTAGGCGGCAAAGTATAGCTGTTGAGAGTGGCATGGGAGGTCATGTTGTGAGGGGAGCCTCTGCATACCAAGACCGGTGATGAGGACAGCAGTGACGATGAAACACAAATAGATGATGATGTAGTCGACCGCACTTGGGAGCCGGGTGAGGCAAGGGATTCATCATCGTCAGGAGTAGTGTTGAGCGATTACGTTGGCTATCGACATCGGGCGATATACGATAGACCGCCACCATCGATAAGGTTTATCGATAGTGAGCAGTCGATTATGAGCGATGACCATTAAAGTCTATGGGAGAGCAACAACACCTTCATTCTTACACCCAAACAGGGCTGGAGAAGCTGGAATTAACAGCCACAACAGTCAAATGGATATCTGCTACATCTTAGACACAACACTTAGGCTATAAAAGCCACAGAAAAAAATTCACACACCATTCACTATCCCTGTCTTGTGCCACAGCATGACCCTTAAACCTGCATCACCCTCAAATTAAAAAGTGCCAGAAGGCAGTATTATTTGAACCATCATTTTACTTGAAATGGACATTGAATATCCCTGTCCTGGAACGCAGCATGAGCCCCAAACCTGCATGAACCCACATTAAAAAGTGCCGGAAAAAGAAGTCTTTCAACCACCATTTTATTTGAACTGGACATTGACTATACCTGTCCTGGACCGCAGTATGACCATTAAACCTGTCTGACCCCCAGATTAAAAAGTACCGGGAAAAGGAGCCTTAGAGCCCCCTTTTAGTTGAACTGGATACTACTATATCTGTCCTGTACCGCAGAATTTCCAATTAAACCTGACTGACCCACAGATTAAAAAGTGCCGGAAAAAGGAGTCTTTCAACCACCCTTTTAGTTGAACTGGACATTGACAAACCCTGTCCTGGACCGCAGCATGACCCTTATACCTGTCTGACCCACAGATTAAATGTGCCGGAAAAAGGAGTCTTTTTAACCACCATTTTAGTTGAACTGGACATTGACTTACCTGTCCTGGGACCGCGTATGACCATTAAACCTGTCTGGGCCCCCTCAGATTTAAAAAATGCCGGAAAAAGGAGTGAGGGAGAAATGCCACTTACAGCCCCATTTCGTTCCAAAGGACCATGATTATTGCTGTATCTCACAGCTACATGACCCCAAAAAATTATAAATAAAGACTTCTCAGCCACTATTAAAAAATTGTGAGGGGAGAAAAGCCACTTAAAGCCATATTTCTGTTCCAAAGGACCATAATTATAGCTGTATCTCACAGCAAACATGACCTCAAAAACATTGACAATGCGAAAACTTCTTAAGATAATGTGAGTAAATGGAATACGGGGGTTGTCATGAAACCTTGCTGTCTTTTACAGTCTCCCTCACAGCAAAACCAGCAAAATGAAGTTGGGGAAAAGAGAAAAAAAATTGCAGTAAGAAATGGGTCATTTAAAAAACTTTTTCAAGAGGACCCCTTTCTGTTTGAAGAGGAATTTGAAGTAGACCCGGCAACTAATGGGTGACCTCGGCAATTGGGGCCACAAAAAATCATCGAGATCCATGCCTATTCACTTGATAAAAGTCAAACGCCCAACTTATTGTGGAAAGCCGGAGGTTTGTTTTGTAATGACTCCCCAGGTGTGTGAAGGTCCGCCTCAGATATGACGTGGTGGGGGGGGCAGGCAACACCCTATGGGGAGAGCCAGGGGCCCGGGCCATTCGTCCATTTTGGATACCCAGAAGTCTATTTGGGGCCGGAACACATACAAAAACATCGGTGTTGAGGAGATATCGGCACCTGATCTTAAGTGATCTTGTGTGTTGGAGTGTGCCCCGATTGCAGCCCTTGGTTTAGGTGGTTTAAAAAAGATTTCCGAGGTACCCTTAGGTTCTCCACCTTGTGTGCTGCCGCTACGCCTATTGGGACTTATGCTGTCCGTCGTGTGTTGTTCCACCGGAAAAATTTTGGGGGAACGTGAAGCAGAGACGATGTCTCAGTTGATCATCAGAAGGTCTCCATTTCCTGCATTTACTCTCTTTTGGGTGGGGGGAAGGAAAAGTGCTGAGTTTTGTTTTGTACCCGGGGGTCCGGAGGGTGGTCACCAGTAATGTTGTTTATTTTGATGGCCCTTTAAGCAGGTCATGTTGGGGAAAAGGAGCTCCAAGCTCATGTGAGAGATGGAGCCTTTTTTCCCCAAACCTCTGGGTCGAGGGGCACTGCAAATGATCTTCTCCATCTTCCTCCTCCGCCTCAAATTTTGCCAAACTCTTTCAAGGTGGACGTCGGTAACATCGGTTTCAAGGAATTTTTCCCCCGCTGCCCCCGGCCCCAAATTTTTAAAACAGCCCTGGCTTGCTGGAAAGATGACCCTGAGAGGGGTTTGGCCCCTTTCACTGTTCTGGACCCGACCACTGCTAAAAGAGACCGTGAAATTGTGAAATGTCGGGCCTTGTGGATTTACGGAGAGGAAAGGGTCCGTGTCCCCATTGTGTCCGTCTCCTCCTCCGTCGTGGGGGACTGTTGTTTTAGAGTGTCCAACGATGTTCCAGAACTAGATCCCCACAATGCTATGCTAAAAGGGCATTGTCCGCACTGCCATTTTGGTGGCTTCTTCAAAAAGGCAGGTGGTGCAGACTCTTTCCCCTCCCTCCCCCTTCGTGGTAAACACCCCGAGGTCCCACCGCTGCTTGTCGGCATGTGTCACTTGTATGATAAGGGGCATTGCGCTGCTGAACCCAATCGTGGAGCTTTTGGGGGTGGAATTCAGTGGGGTTGCCAGGGGTCAACAATGAGACGGTGAGGGGGAGGCTGAGTGACGCTGCAACGCAGCCAGGCGGGGGACAAAGAAAGGGTGGGGGGGAACGGCGGAAGTGCAAACTTGCTTCGAGCCCTCGGAAGACAGAAGGCGGGTGCTAGGCTGGCCGCTGTGCGGGTGAGGTCGTAAACTGGCGGAGAGAAGGGGGTAAGGGGGTCTTGGGGGGGGGTGGGTGGTACTGGGCGCGGTGGAGGCTGGGGGAGGTGATCCCTGATATGACTCTGAGAGAAGGGGCGCGGGAGGAACGCTTGGTGGTGGCGGAGGGGAGGAGGGGGGAGCGATGGTGTGACAAGGGTTGGACCCCCCGGCGTGGGTTTGGGGCCTTTTTTGGCCAAGTTTTCCCTCCTTTTAAAATCATGCATTCGCTGCTGTGTAGACATGTGGTGGGGGTTTAACCCCATTAAAGGGGTTCTTGCTTACTGAGCTTTTGGAAAAGGGGCTTGACATCGGGGGGTGAATCAGAGGTTTGGTCAAAGAACCCCCGGCTTAGGGTCTTGGCCCTTTTTTTGACGGCGAAAAAGCGAGGGCGGGGTTTGCGCTGCCCGTGGTGGCGGAATATATCAGCGGAATTTGCGACCCCCCCTCCCCCTTTTTGAGGCGGAACCTTACTGACATACCCCTCGTTTTTCCCTCCCACCCAGTGATGAAGCGTGCAAGAAAATTTCTGCTAAAAAGGGGGACCAGTTGGATCCGCTTCAACACAGGGGACTGTGTCCTGACTTCTGCATCCAGGAGTGGGGCTACAAGCAAAAGGGCTGCAAGGCGTTGCCGACCCCCCCCGGGATTTTTGCCGATTGACCGGGTTCCTTCTCCCCTTGTGGCATCAGAACGGGCGTCGAGCAAAAGAAAATATCCTTTGGCCTCTTGATCTTTTAAAAAGCCTTTGACCCCCCCCCGATTTTGACTCAAAAGGGGCTTAGAAATGGGTTATCCACAGTGGTGGGGGGACACGGTTGACATTTGGGCTGTTCTGTTGGGGCGGTGCTGATGATGTGATGACGACATTTGTGGCCGTGCGCCGAGGACGAGGAGGTAAGACTGTAGAGCAGGTTGCATTAACCATGAAGGAAGATTTGGGACGTGTTTGTTCTGGATTCACAGGGCCCTGACCCCCGCGATGCAGGCCCGACGGTCCCGAAAATGAGATCCGTGGCAGGGGTTTGTGCCAGGCTGGAAGGAGCACCTTCTCTGTACCTCTTTCCCCCATGTGTCCCCCCCTTTGCTGCTTACCCCCTGCATTTCGCTCCCTGTTCGAAAAATAAAAATTGAGAAGGTATGGAATAGTTTTTTGGAAAAGTCTCTTATTAAAAGACGGCAAATCCAGCTATTTTTAACCCTCTAATCAAAACAAAAATTTTTGGTTCAAAAATTTAAAATGCAAGGTGTCTATCAAAAACCAAATGAGGAGTGGTATTAAAACAAACCTTTATTATATAATCTTAAGAAAAATGTAATACACAATAGTGCAAAAATATGTGCCCCCCTTTCAAAAAACAAAAAAAAAAGAGAGTAACAAAAAAAGCAAAATCAGGTTGTTGCTCATTGACCAAGGCCAAGGGGCCAAAGGGTTAATGCGCCCCTTCAAACCTGGAAAGGATCGGACCTAGCCTGACCACACAGCAGGAATAAGCCCTGATAAGGGCGATACTGCGGAACCCGCCCTGTTAACACTTACCCCAAACAAAAAACCTATCGGGTCCCCCCAACATGTTTCGATCCTCCGTATTGTTGCCTCAGGGGATGATGAGGAGTTAGGACCTTTGGGAGCAAAAAGAGGCTAGAAAAATAAAGCTAACAGGGGTTTATAAACCCGGGGTATACTCAAAAAACCCAAATAGAGGCAGGAGACTCGGTATCCCAGGAAAACAAGGCATGAACCAAAAAAGGGACACTGGTGTGTGCCCGAAGCTGAGTTCCTGCGCGTCTACACCTTGTAGAGGGTCCCGGCAGTGGCCGGGGGAATGAGACGCCAAGGGTCTATAAAAAATTTGGGATGGGCAAAAGTCCAAAAAAAAAAAGTATTGTTATTTTTTGGTTTTAAAAAACGGTTTTTTTGCACCTTTCTTTTACCTGGGTGAATATAGAATTGCTGTTTTAAGATTTACGTGGATGCTGGTCAATGAACAATGGGGGTGTGCAAAAAATCAAAAAAAAGTAAATGTTATTTTTTTCGTTTGTACAGGGTTTTTTTTTGCATTTTTAAATTTCCCCTGGGGGAAAATATAGAATTGCTGTTTTTAAGATTTACGTGGATGTTGGCGCATGAACAAATGCTGGGTGTGCAAAAGTCAAAAAACACAACTTTTTGTTTTTCGTTGGTACACGGTTTTTTTTGGCACCTTTAAATTACCTGTGGTGAATATAGAATTGCTTTTTTAAAAGATTTACGGGATGCTTCGTCAATGAAAAAAACCCCTGGGTGTGCAAAGTCAAAAAACACGTAACGTTATTTTTTTGGTATAATAAACGGTTTTTTTTTCCCTTTCTTTTTTCCCTATGGTGAAATTTTGAATTGCTGTTTTAAGTTTACATGGATGCTGCATCAATGAACAATGCTGGGTGTGCAAAAGTCAAAAAAAAACTAACTGTTATGTTTTGTAGATACACAGTATTTTTTTGCACCTTTAAATTCACCTTTGGTGAATATAGAATTGCTGTTTTAGATTTACGTGGATGTTTGATCAATGAACAATGCTGGGTGTGCAAAATCAAAAACACGTAACTGTTATGTTTTCGTATGTACACGGTTATTTTTGGAAAACAACAACCTGTGCTGACTAAAAGATTGCTGGATTGTAATTTAACGCAAGGTGGATTTTATCAACAGTCACAGGTTTTAATGTGTAAAATTAAAATGAAACACATATCTGAAATGTATACTGAAAATTAAAAGTGGTGTTTTGCACCTAACAAAGAGACTGCAAGTTACTAGAAATGATGTGTATCCAATATAAGTTCAGGCTGCCCAATTACCCAGGAAAATTATTTCAATAGCAAAACTTTTAAAATTAAAAAAGATATTCCATACAATGTCTAACTAAGTCTTGGTGAACTTTATCCAGTGTTCTTTAAAGATAGAGCTTGTCTGTTTTGCCCTGGGGGCCCCCCTGCTCCCCCCGCCGTAAATTTACAGCGGTAGTTTGCTGCTTTAAAATTCTCTAGCTAACTACATAAAATCTTCAATCTCTAATATAACTAAATTGGAAGGATCACAGCTAATAGTAGGGTTTCTCTGTGCAGAAATAGACTAATTTTCTGAGCGGGGTTTGGCCACAGGCAGAGCGCAGGTCCTATCCCTATGAGACGCTGAGAGACACTGAGGCTGAAACAGGAAACGTGTTCTATTTTAAAACGAGGTCATGTGATTTTTTCCAGCCAATCGAAACCATACACATCCCAGTCATGACGTCGCACACCCATCTCACCCTGATCTATTCTGTAATCTGATTTGCTGGCTGCCAAAATTACAGGAAGCGCCGAAAAAAGGCGCGATCTTAATGATGTTTGCTCAGATTTTAACCTTAATTATCGCAGGATCTGGAAATTTCGATCACCATAAAAACCTTGCCGATTTCAACTTTGTCGACAAAAATCGCTCAACACTATTCATAACCAAAGGTTAATTACAAGTTTTTTTGTTGTTGTGTACCGTAAAATACACGTCATTTTAACACGCTACAAAGCTGGTAAATGTTGGCAGCATATTTCTTTTGCGCAATTTACATCCAGGGGTTAATGAAACGTTGTTTGGTTTGGGGGTAAACAAAAAGAAACGTTCTTTTTCACCGCCAAAAAATAAATTTTACCTGCAGCATAATTCATAACCGAAGGTTAATTACAAGTTTTTCTGTTGTTGTGTACCATAAAATACACGCCATTTTAACACGCTACAAAGCTGGTAATTTTTGGCTGCTCAATTCTTTTGCGCAATTTACATCCAGGGGTTTTAAATTTAAACGTTGTTTTTGCTGTTGCGGTCACTAAAAGAAACGTTCTTTTTCACCGCCAAAAAAGAAATTTTACCTGTAGCATAATTCATAACCGAAGGTTAATTACAAGTTTTTTTGTTGTTGTGCACCGTAAAAAACACGCTATTTTAACACACTACAAAGCTGGTAATTTTTGGCAGCAAAATTTCTTTTGCGCATTTTACATCCAAGGGTTAACTAAGTATTTTCTGCAGTTGTAGGATAATTCATATCCGAAGGTTAATTAAGCCTGTTTGTGCTTTTATATTCAGTAAAATACACAGTGTTTTTAAACGGCACATAAAAGTAAATTTTTCTTGACCATTTGTGGCGCGCAATTTTTATCCAAGGGTTACACAAGCTTGTTAATGGGTTATTTGGAGTTTAAATACAGGGTGTGTATTTATCATATCAGATATCTTCATCAAACAGTGTCTGTACTTTTAGAACAAACAGTATGTCAGACAGAGAGGTGGGGCTTTCACCTGCGAGTGGCAGTGGCACAAACATTCCTGGAGCAGGCCCAGGTCGCAGCATAGCAAGGAGACGTTGCAGCAAGGGTCACTCGGTGAGGCCAGAACTGCCGCTGTCATCTTGCAGCCGTGTGTTGTTTAGCAACCCAATGGTTCTTGATTGGTTGACTGGGTCTTCCAATTCCTCCCAGATGACATCTGACAATCCCAGCCAAGAGTCGGTGGGAACGTCAGATAGAAACCTTAGTTGGCCGGCCAGGAGCGGTCAGCGGCCCTCACCTGTCCTCAACCCCTCTGTCCCATCCGGTTCCCTCAGCCAGAGATTACTATGTGGTCTGGGCCCCGCACCACTATATAGCAAGGATGAACAGTTTGAGGAGGGCAGTCAGCACCTACTTGGCAGCGAATAAATGGGGCCAATATCCCCTGCTTCTTGCAGTAAGCGGCAAAGTATAGCTGTTGAGAGTGGCATGGGAGGTCATATTGTAAGGGGTCAGCTTCTGCATACCAAGACTGGTGATGAGGACAGCAGAGGACGATAAAAACACAAATCGATGTGATGTAGCCGACCGCCTTGGGAGCTGGTGAGGCAAGGACTTCATCATCGTCAGGAGAAGAGGGCGTCAGTTTGCGCGTCAGGCAGCGGCGCAGCCAGCAAGTGGGTTGTGTGGCCGTTAGTCAGCAGGGGAGCAGCAGTGTGAGGTCGGGAGCCAGGCGGCCACGGGGTAGAAAACCCGCTTTGCAGGTCCAAAAAAGTAGAGGCACAGGGGCTCAGCGAGGCAGCGGCGGCAGTAGTCACTCAGTACGGAGCGTTGGCGGTAAAATCAGTTACTTGGCGGTGTGGCAGTTCTTTGCTAAGACACCGGAGGAGCCGAATTTGGGTATATGTAGAATCTGTGGACAGAAAGTGAAGCGAGGCCAGGGAGCTAACGTTGGCACCACGGCCTGCGTCAAAAAATGCAGCGTCACCATCGGTGGCCTGAGAGAAACGTGGCTCAGATGTGGGGGGTCCCTCCTGCTGCCGCAGCAACAGTAGCAGCAGCGCCCAGTGGCATGGATGCCATTGCAGCCAGTCAAGACTCCACCACTTCTGAGAAGGGAGCTGTTTCTCTTTGCCATCATCTCCCGGTACAGATGCTCCTGTTTCCCCGCTACTCCTGGCGCCAGCAGTCGTTTCGCGAGGCGATTGCAAAGAGACAACAGTATACGTCCAACAATCCTAAGGTGCAGAAGCTGACCGTGCTCCTGTACAAGTTGTTGGTACTGCAGTCCCTCCCTTCCCAAATGGTGGACTATGCACCATTCAGAGAACTAATGTCGTGTGCCGAGCCGAGATGGAGAGTTCCAAGAAGTAATTTATTTTACAAAACGGCAGTCCAGCACTTCAAAAAATATGTAGAACAGAAGGTGGGCCAGTCCTTGGCTTATCGGTTTGTTCCAAGGTGCACGGAAACGAGGATGTCTGGGCTGTATACTACAGTCAGGGCCAGTACATGTCCTTTACAGCTCACTGGGTGAATGTGCTTCCTGCCCAGGCACACCAACAACTTGGACAGGAGACGCCGCTTTCTCCTCCACGTTATCAAACTGCGGCTCTTGCGCCAATGTCCGCCTCCTCCTCCACCACCATCATCTCAGCCTCCATAAGTACTGCTCCATCATACCACATGTGTAGGGCACAGCGGTGTCACGCAGTTCTACACCTGGCTTGCCTCGACGAACGAAGTCATATAGGGGGGAACTGCTCCGTGTCTTGCAGCAAGAAATAGATGTGTGGCTTTCTCCGCGCCAACTGCAAATCGGAACCATGGTGACGGACAATGGGAGTAACAGGGTGTCCACGCTGCACCGAGGAGGGATGGTCCATGCGCCCTGCATGGCGCATGTGTTCAATCTGGTTGTGAAAAGGTTCCTGAAGTCTTCCACCGATCTTCAGAACATTCTGAAAATGGCCAGGAAGCTGTGCATGCACTTCATCCATTCCTACAAAGCCAGGAACACCCTCCTCGTGTGCAGCGGCAGAATGGCCTCCCCCAACACATTCTGATTTTCGATGTTTCCACCCGGGGGAATTCCACCCTGCACATTTTGGACCGACGTAGAATGAAAAAAAGGGCCTTTAACGTTTTCTGTGTTCCAGGGGGAAAGGAGTACCCCCTGTGTACCTTTGATGTCAGCCATGGCAGTCATGCGTGCCCCTGCCGTTTGTTGGGGCCCATTCGGGGGGCCACGTTATTTGTCAGTCGCGGGGATCGGGATGAAAAACGCTTTCCCAAATGCTTCATGTCCTGGAACAGAGCTGAAAATCTGTCGGGGCAGGGGACTGGGAGGGGCGACAAAAATCTGGGGCCCACATGAGTCCGGGGGGGCAAAAAGGAGGAGGAGGGGGAGGCGGGAGAAGTTGTCTGGTGAAAAGATGGATTTTCTACCCCGATGAAAAAGAGAGGAGGGCAGGAGCAGCTGGAGGGGGTAAAAAGGAGATAGGGAAAACGGGAGATGACCCAAAGCACCCTGGCATTATCAGGGAGTGGAGCGGGAGCTTCGGGTACCCTTTCGCAGATGGCCGCAGCATGCGATTTGCTGGCTAGGCAGCCGAAAGTCACCTCCGCAGAGGAGATTTGGCTTCCACCCATTGGCCCTCGTTTTGGTCCATAATGGGGGCCCTTTTTTCCCGCTATTTTAGAGGGAGGAAAACCAAATCTTATAGAAAACCTGTGTAATCATTTTTCCCCGCCTACGTTGGGTCGCCCTCCTTGAAGGTCGACCGGGGGGTTTTCTCAGCGTTTTAATAACGCCCGGCTTTTGGGGGGGAAAGGGGGGGGGGGATGAATACCAGCTCCAAAGCAGCAAACCCCAGTCTGGAGTCATGATGAGCCTTCCTCACCCGCTAGTGGGGGGGGCAGTGCCCGCAGCAGCAGGACCGGACAGAACCTTAACCAACAGGTGGGGCCTACTTTACGGGACTCTGCACCCCAGTTAGAAGATTGCTGGATACTGGGCAGCCAAACTGGATGTGTGGCCGCAACTTTCGAGTTTGCAGTGGAGAAGCTTTTCCTGCCCGGCCAGTAGTGTGGCACGAGAGCGGGTGTTCAGTGCGGCGGGGGCCATCGTTACACCAAGGAGGACCCGCTTGTCCATGGGAAATGAGGAACAACTGACCTTTGTCAAGATGAATCAGGCGTGGATCGGCTAGGATTTCCACACACCAATGCATTAAACGTCAGACTACATCAGCCATGACACCTCAACCAAACTGTGAGAAATAAGTCTGGGTTCAATGTACTTGCCTCAGCCACTATTCTGATGCCGCCACCCGCCTGATGCCACACATCTGCTGCCAGTTTTTTCCATCTGCCACCAACCATCTTTACCAGGGACTGGTATTGCCACCCACCTCCACACTCTGTCATTGTGCCACTCTATGACCTCATGCTGCTGCTGCTGCTGCCATGCCCTCCACACTATGTCATTGTGCCACTCTGTGGCCTACTCCTGTTTTTGCCCCCTCCAGAATGTCATCGTGCCACTGCCTGACCTCATGCTCCTGCTGTGGCTGTTGCCGTGCCCTCCACACTGTGTCATTGTGCCACTCTCTGACCTCATGCTGCTGCTGCCTTGACCTCCCACTCTCTTTTCATTGTGCCACTCTGTGGCCTATACACTGTTTTGCCACCTCCAGAATGTCATTGTACCACTGCCTAACCTCATGCTGCTGCTGTGGCTGCTGCCATGCCCTTCACACTCTGTCATTGTGCCACTGTCTGACCTAATGCTGCTGCTGTGGCGGCTGCCGTGCCCTCCACACTGTGTCATTGCGCCACTCTCTGACCTCATGCTGCTGCTGCCGTCATCTCCACTCTCTGTCATTGTACCACTCTGTGGCCTACTACTGTTTTGCCACCTCCAGAATGTCATTGTGCCACTGACTGACCTCATGCTGCTGCTGTGGCTGTTGCCGTGTCCTCCACACTGTGTCATTGTGCCACTCTCTGACATCATGCTGCTGCTGCCTTGACCTCCACTCTCTGTCATTGTGCCACTTTGCGGCCTACTACGGTTTTGCCACCTCCAGAATGTCGTTGTGCCACTGCCTAACCTCATGCTGCTGCTATGGCTGCTGCCGTGCCCTCCACACTCTGTCATTGTGCCACTGTCTGACCTCATGCTGCTTTTTTGGCTGCTGCCGTGCCCTCCACACTCTGTCATTGTGCCACTCTCTAACCCCATGCTGCTGCTGTGGCTGCTGCCTTGCCCTCCACACTGTGTCATTGTGCCACTCTCTGACCTCATGCTGCTGCTGCCGTGACCTCCACTCTCTGTCATTGTGCCACTCTGTGGCCTACTACTATTTTCCACCTCCAGAATGTCATTGTGCCACTGTCTGACCGCATGCTGATGCTGTGGCTGCTGCTATGACCTACATACTCTGTCATTGTGCCACTCTGTGGCCTACTCCTGTTTTTGCCACCTCCAGAATGTCATTGTGCCACTGTCTGACCTCATGCTGCTGTGGCTGGTGCCGTCACCTCCCCACTCTTTCACTGATGTTACCAACTGAGCTCTCAGCTTGTTTTTTTCCAGCTTTCGCTGGCATGACTTTATCAGGCTACATTCCCGCTTGAGTTTTTTGGTCAGTTTTGCCCTCTCAAGTGCCCAGAGAATTTTAGAGTGAAGCGATTCTAAGAGCGGCAGCAGTCATCTGTGTGTCATACTAAAACACAACATTGTATGAAGACCAAACCAAGTTCCTCTGCATATTTAAGCATGGCACAACGTTCTACAGCACCCTGCAGGCTCTGTGCAGCCTGGAAATAGCTGTTTTTTAAAGCGATTCGTCCCGAAGCAATTCGGACCGAAACAAATTTTGACGGAAAATTCGGCGAAGTCACCGAATCGAATTTTTTAGATATTCGCCCATCTCTAATCATAAGAAGTCGGAACTGGTGTGATTTCTAAGTTATCCAGAGGAAGACAAGAAATCCATAAGTCATAACCCAGCATTATAAAAGTATCAACTTCTCAGAATGGAATCAAGCAAAGACATGAAATTATCATATGGGCTGTCCCAAATTGTTTAAAGACATAGTAATCTTAGAGTATGTAAATGTTTGACTTTACAGAAAGTTATAAAAATTCCTTTAAAAATTATCTCTCTTTCATTAGTCGGGCAATTTGCAAATATAAATAATTGTGGTAATCCTAATTAACCTAAAATGGATGAGGTTTATTCTGATTTCATGTCAGGTAGTGAGAAAAACATGCATATGTGTCTTTTTATATAGTGTAGATTTTAGAGGAGGAAATTGGAAAAAGAACATTTAAAGTAAAAACACTTTGGGCGACATGTATGAAACTTGGTGCATCAAGACCATTTTTTGCATCTTTTTTTGAGTCTATAATGTGCCTGATTATATGAAAGTGGTGAATGTGCGGGGT
>JAODAL010043474.1:0-33802 GCA_025379985.1 Phyllomedusa bahiana | reverse complement strand
CTGGGGCCTTCCGCTAAACACGCGCACCCCGGGGTCGGGGACATCAGCCCAAAACCCCCCGGGCCAGTCTCTGGCGTGGGACGCGGGGCCAGGGGGCCCCTTATTCCCCCGGGCCCCCATAGGGGTAGGTTGCCCCCCCTGTATGGGGGCCCTGGCTACAGGGTTTTTTAAAAGGGTTTTTTTTCACAATCTATTTCATACGTCCTGTATCCAGCTCTTCAGCTCTGTGGCTTAAAAGGGGGCGTGGTGATTTGTTTGAATTGCATATCTGTGACCCGCAGGTGACATCACAGGCCCCTTTTCTCTGTAGTCAAAAAAGGTCTGTTGATGTAAAGCTTTGTGAAGCTGAAGGTAAATTTTTTCCCTCCAGGACAAGGGTCCTGGGTTAAAACCCCCTGCGGATCCAAACTGTGGATTTTTTTTCCTTTATCAATGCAGATAATCATTGAGGTTTTTTTTTTTTTATTTGCGCTGTTTGACTATTAAAAGCAGTATAGAGGACAGGATTTAGAACGACCATGGGGTTTGAACACTCAGTAGTCCCGAGTGAGACGTGATGTTTGAGCATGTTGCCCCAGGACTGAGGAGGGGCTATCCCTGGTGTTCCCAAAGGAAACAAGGGTTTTAAAAAATGAGCAGCAAAAAAAAAAACGGCCCAAAATTTTTAAATAATGATAATGAAGGGGAAAAAATGTTTTTATTTTTTTGCAAGTTCCCAATAAATTTTATTCGTGGAAAAAACCCTTAAAAAGATTGATGATCATTCGTGTGCAGTTATGCAAAAATAGAAGGGGGGAGCAAATTTTTTGTCATATTACAGTAAACCGGTTATTTATAACATTATGCTTAATACTGTATAAGTCCCCTTGTGCCCCCAGTGCCACCAAAACAGCTTTAGCCTATTGGGGCAAGGGGGCTCCCAAAATCTCTAAGATGCCCTGTTTATTGCGCAAGATGTTGCGCAGAGATTTTAACTCCTGTAAAATTTTGAGGTGCAGCCATCATTTTAACAAATTTGTTTTTCCAGTCTCCCATGATGCAAGATTTGGTTTTAGATCTGGAAATTGTGGAGGTCGAATCATCACCCCAAATTCTTTTTCATGTTCCCCCAAAAGTTCCCGACAATTTTTGCAGGGGACAAAAGCCTTTTTTTGGAAAGAGGTCATTGTGACCTAACTTTACATGAAGGGTTGGGCTTGGTCGGACAAGGTTTAGGGAGGTGGTATGTGTCACAGTAAAAATCTACACAATGCTTGGATCCAAGGTTTCCCCGCAGAAAATCGTCGGAAATCATATGGGTCTGGCGCTTGTCTTCTTCCCATAGAGAATCCTAGTGCCATCTCCTCCTCAGGTAAGTGACACACCTGTATCCGGCCACATGATATGAAAGAAAACATGATACATCAGACTGAGCCACCTTCTTTCATTGCTGCATAGTCTATTTTTGATGCTCATGTGCCCACGGTAGGTGTTCTTGGTGGTGGACAGGCAGGGTCACCATCAGTTCATTATTGGCAGTACTACTGTCACGGATCCTGATCAAGTTTTTTTGGTGATAACCAGTGGTGGCACTCAGGGGGCCCGGCCGGCAGCAAACAGGAGCTTGATTTTTACTGCCGGCCGGGCCCCTGTCATACGTAGAGTCAATAGGGGGCAGCACGGTCACTTCACAACTCCACAGAGCTGATCAAAAGTATTTTAAAAGAGCGGCTACCACAGCAGCTACCTCCTCCCCCCTCCTCTGTACTGTTTGCGGGCACCCTCGGTGTCTCCAAACAGGCACAGTCGGGACGGGACAATGGAGGAGGGGTGTCTGCACTGCAGGCTGAGAGCAGGAAGCTACTGCAATGTGTCCTTTCCTTCCCCACACTGTGTCTTCCCAGACATATGGACTGAATAAGACAGCTGCATTGCATACAGGTTAGTGTGTGTATATGAGTGTGGATGTGACTGTATATATGTGTGTCTGTAGTGTGTATGGATGTGACTGTATATATGTGTGTATGGATGTGACTGTATATATGTGTGTCTGTAGTGTGTGTATGAATATATATCTGTGTGTGTATGTAGATGTGTGATGTTTGTATGTATGTATTATCTACATAAGTGACCAGTACTCAGTGTATGGTAGAGGGTGATGCTCCCAAAGCAAAAAAAATCTATGTAAACAATCAAAGAATCGCAGTCCACTAATATCAGAAATATCAGTACGTGTGTGGCATGTGACCGGCGTGTGAGTGACGTGTGCAGGATGTGACCGGCGTGTGAGTGGCGTGTGCGGGATGTGACCAGTGTGTGAGTGGCGTGTGCAGGTTATGTCTGGTGTACACTATTGTTTCTGTCATTATTGACGGTACCCATGATCAGTGCATTTTTTTCTGGTATGGATGGTGGGGGGGGGCCCATTGTAAAGTTACGCCCCTGGTTATAACGGATGGGGGCACAGAGCCTTCAGCTATATGGGAGCCTGATATTACTCATGGCAGTCCTGTGGACAGGGGTCAGAATGGGTTCTCTGACCAGTCTGCAACTATACAGCCCCATACACAGCAAACTGGGATGACCGGTGTGTCCTGACAGCTTTCTATCAAACTTTTGCAGCAATTTGTGCTCCAGTAGCTCTACTTGTCAAAGTTGTTCGACTTCTTACACTTGCCCATTTTTCATGCTTCTTACAAATCAACTTCAAGCACTCAGTCTTCACTTGCTACGTGATATATCGCAACCTCTGACAGGTGCCATTGTCTTGAGATAATCATTGTTATTCATTTCAGGTGATTTTAATGTTATGGCTGATCGTATATGTATATCTCTTGTATATATATCTGCAGTGCTGAAATTTGATGAACTGTTTTTTGCACAAACCTGTCACAGTGATATATAGCCTCGGACTGGGTAACATTACTCCTCTGTATACACTGTAACACAGTCTGTGTCGCTGACAGATGACGGCTATGTTTACCAGACTTTTCTCATCTGCTCACGGTTCTTCTAATTGAATTGAGCCATCGCACGCAGGCTGCTCGCTTTCATATTTTATTTGTGCAATCAGTCGGTGTTTTGCTATAGGCATGTGAAAAAATCCAGAGGTTCTGGTATATCACCAGTCATTGGAGATGATGAAGTCAAGTTGTGGGGAGGACATTTTCTATCCATTACTTTGTCAGGATGGGATGCTGTCTGTAGGTCATCATTTCTTGAACCACATTCCCATAAGACAATAATGTGCCATAACAGGAGGAATAAAGCTCATTTTGGAAAATAAGTGTAGAATATATCAAATTCAAGAGCCTATATTAAAAATCACAATTAACTTATAGTGTGATAAAAGGGAAAAAAAAGAGGAAATGATGGCGCTAGACTGATAAAGTATAGATACAGTTTATTAGGACATTAAAACAGGACTACGCGTTTCTCTCTGGATAGTGTTTGGACCTGATGAAACGCTATCCAGCGAGAAATGCGTAGTCCTGTTTTAATGTCCTAATAAACTGTATCTATACTTTATCAGTCTAGCGCCATCATTCCCTCTTTTTTTCCCTTTTATCACACTATAAGTTAGTTGTGATTTTTTATATATTACTGATATCTTCCTATCATTCGGCAACGCTTCGAGCCAAGGAAGCGAGTGGGCTGCTGTGACTGACCATTCTATAAGCTCTGGGAGAGTTGCGCCTCCACCATTGCGCAACAAAATCAGGTTAGTGCGATACTGACCAACGGATAAACTATTATTGCAGACGATCTACACTAGGAGCGCCCTTTTTTCTTTTTTTTTTCCCATTTTTTTTCTTCTTTTTGTTTTACAGTAAAAATCAAGAGCCTGTGACATCAAGATTCTCTTTGTCTGCATTTCTTTATCATACTGGATACTAATGAATATTCATTAAGGACAACATGTATAAAACCTGGTGCCGACACACCAGTTTGAAATCGCTTTAGAGGAGTGCAGAAGGTGCCAAAACATATGAAAGTGTCTTGCACAATTTTACAGGTTCCGTTGTAAGAAATTTGTTCGTAACCCTTTAAAGAAAACCTGTCACTAGATTTGCCCCCTTGTGACGACAGCAAAAAATAGTGTAGCCCTGCTGTTTCCAGGCTGTGTCCTTATTCGAAAGAGAGCATTTTCAGAGCTTTTCCTGTAAATTGGGCAGTTTGCAGCCTGTCTCCCAGGATGAGCCCAGATTATTATAAGCAAATGTTACCCCTGCCCCAAATGTGTTAATCCACCACTAATTAAAACTTTTATGGGGGAAAAGGGTAGAAAGCTGTGGATAATGGAAAGGGGGTGGGGTAGTTTGGTGGATGGGGCTAACATGCTATGATAATGGACTCATTTTGGGCGAACAGGTGAGAATTCTGATTTGGCATTAATGCTTAAAAAATGTTCTTTTTACAGAAAAAGGGGGAAAGCGCTGGAAACAAAAATTGTTGACATAGCTTGTGCGCCCCTCACCCAGGGGGGCAGAACTACGGGAAAGGTTTTAAAATGGATAGGATTTGTATGAAGTATGTGCCAAATTTTGATTGTTTGGAGTTGATTATTTAGGGGTGGCTTGGGTTCAAAATTAAATTTCCCTGTTATATGCAGGCTAGATTTGGCGGGAAAAATTAGGGGGATGGGGTGCTTTGGGCAGTCTTTGAGTGGTCTTAAATTATCAGTAGTTATTGGCGGTTGCATGTAGACAAAAATGGGAGCCTATGTGTTGTGTTGTTACAACCCCGGGACAAGTTTGACCCGGAGGCCAATTTTTTTGGCTTTTTTAAGGCTTAAAATTTAAAAGTGAATCGTCCTTTGAAATACTTCTGATTCCTGAAGCATGTTTGGCGGGATGAACTGAGCAAATTGATATATTGTTCTGGGGGGAAAATTTAGGAACTGAAAAAAATAAAGCTACAAGGAAAAAGCCGAACTGATGAAACGATAATCCCTTTTAATTGTTTTGATATAATTTATTGTGTGTGATTATTTGTTCTACGGGGCACCGAAACCCATGACCAGGGCATTGGAGAATGCCCCAGTGGTGGGGGAGGTGGATCATCCCCTCAGACTATGTCCCATTTGATGGGCTTGTGAAATTACTGTGAGTCAATTTCCCCATCCCCAAATATAAAGTGAGGGGTGAAAAGAAATTTGAATTTTTGGGGTAAATGATTTTTTAGGGTTAATTGTTTTTTTAAGAAATTTGTGTGTGATGTATATTTTTATTTGGGAAAAAGTTGCATTGATTTCAAAGGGTTTTTTTTTTAACAGCTAGTCCTAATGTGTTTTTGGCAGAAAGCCAATTTTACAGGAAAATTAATGAGAAAAAGTGGGGAAAGGGTAAAGGTAAGTAGGTATCCATCCCCACAAACATGGGGAAAATTTCAATGGGAAGAATTATACAAAAAAAAAAAAATCATGGCCATAATCCCTGTTTTTTATAAAATCACTCATGAGATCATTTGGGCCAAAGGGAAACCACACCCTCTTTTATCTGTACGGGAGAATTTTTTGGCCCAGGGAACCACAGAAATGTTTTCTCCAAATTTGAATATGTCATTTTTCATATTTTGGTTGCCCCGGGTTGGTAAACTATATTGGGAAATTTGCGGTCTGATATTGGTAGGGGAAGATAGATTGGCTAGAAGGGATTTGACACAAACTGGAATTATGATCTTATTAGGGCCCCTCATGTAATTGAAAATCATCCCCCCTTTAGCTAATTGATCGGAAAAGGTCGCTTTTTGTTATTTTATCCTTTTGTTCATATACTGTTGGGCACATTTTTTGTGTATGTCAATTTTTTTTTTGCAATTCTTAAAACCAAAAGAACTGTACCATTATATTAAAGCTTAACTCTTTAACAGTTTTGCCTTTTCGCCCTAACAACCCCGAATATATCAATAGAGTTTAAGTGGCTGCTGGTGTAGTGTAGTGTCATTTCCAAAAGAACGGTGGTGGCAGGAGTGTGTTGTTGAGGGTGTGCTCCATTTGGGGGATGTTGTAGTGCTCAAAGTGTAGGCTGAGCATGAACTTTTGTTATGTAGCATATCCCTCCTCCCCCCACGTTGCGCGAAAGAGGTGGGGCCTAAGTGAGTGTCCAAGACAGATTGTGCCTAGAGCTCCCTCCTGCATATGGTTTTTCCTTTCATTGGACAAAAATGTGTGTCTGGTGTTAGGGTCAGTGTTAGGCTATGTCTACAATGCAGTGGACAAAAACGACCTGAAACGAATTACTAAAAAGTTTTATGAAACTGAGTTTTCTGTCCACTGCCTGTCAAAAGCAGCTGAAAAAACGTCCATTTTTTGGAGCGTTTTTTGGAGCGTTTTTGGAGCGTTTTTTGAAGCGTTTTTTGGAGCGTCTTTGCTACTTTATTCAATTTTGCACCAGATTCTTGCACCAAAATCCACAAAAACCCACATTTTCTTTGCATACAGCAAGATAACTGTATTAGCGTCAAAATCTGTAAAGAAAAGGATTTTAGCGCCAAAATCCCAAAAACGCATTATTGCGGCAAATTCCATAAAAAAAAATATTTTTAGTGTCAGAAGCGAGAACTTTATAAGCGCCAAAATTTTTAAAGATATTGGTCTTAGCGCCCAAATCCGTAAAAAAACGGATTCTGGCGCCAAAATCCGTCAAAAAATATTTTTGGGTGTCAAAAGCTAGATCACTTTATTAGCGTAAAAATCTGTAAAAAAAATTATTTTAGTGCCAAAAAACGGATTCTTGCGCCAAAATCCGTAAAAAAAAAAGTATTTTAGCGTCGAAGCGAGATAACGTTATTAGCGCCAAAATCTGTAAAAAAAATTATTTTAGTGCCAAAAAACGTTAAAAAACGGATTATTGTGGCAAAATCCGTAAAAAAAACTTATTTTTGCATCAGAAGGCGGAAACGTTTTTTAGCGGCAAAATCTGTAAAAAAAATATATTTTAGTGCGAAAAAACGTAAAAAAACAGATTCTTGCGCCAAATTCCGTAAAAAAACGTATTTCTGGCGTCAGAGGCGAGATAACGTTATTAGCAGCAAAATCTGACCCAAAAATTATTTTAGTAAAAAAAAAAAGTAAAAAACGGATTTTGGGCCCCAAAATCCGTAAAAAAACGTTTTCTGGCTTTCAAAAAGGAGCCCAAGTTTTATTACGCCAAAAATATGTTAAGAAAAGGATTTTAGATCAAAAAATCTGAAAAAAAAAAAAAAGTTTTCTGGATGCCAAAATTTTTAAAAAAAAAATTTTGGTTTTTGGGAAAAAAAAATTAAAATTGCGCAAAAAAACGCCCAAAGCATGTTTCATTTTTTTAAAAAAGGGTTCCCAAAAAAGGGACCCCATTTGGACACTTGAAAAGCAGTTTTGCTCAGTTTTAAAAAACCCTTTGTTAAAAACCATTTTAGGGGGGTTTACGGGGTCTCCGGGGGAGGGTTTTATTAAAAAATGCGGCAAAAAAACGCTGTGAAAAACGGGGCCAAAAAACGCGCCCAAAAGACATCGGTCGTTTCCCCATAGACTCCTGTAGAAATTTTCTCCCGGGCTCTGGGTTTTTTAGGGGCATGTTGAAAAAATGAACCAGTAAAAAAAACGAGCAGAAAAAAAAAAGTTTGTGGGACAGCGGAAAGGGTTTTACAATAGGTCTAGGGTGGGTTTTCAAATCGTTTTTTCCGCGTTTTTAGAAAACGGGAAAAAAGCTGAAAAAAACCCGAGTTTTTTTGTGCAGTGTAGGAAAAGAGCCTTAGGGCAAGGTCTAAGAAAATATTAAGTTAGGATATGTGTTTTTTTCCTTGGTTTTTTGGTGTTTAAAACCCTTGCTGGGGGGCCTTTCCTCTATGTCTACCCATCATGATTGTTGTTTGCAAATTCCTTTCTGATTTGGGAAAATCCCCATTTGTTGGATATTTGATACATACTATGTATTATTATACACTGCGACTGTTTGGTTGGCTACCATTTGTCTCTACTTAAACCTTTGGGATATCTGAATACTGGGAACCACTGTAAGGGCCTAGAGAGGCGACTGCTAAAAGTACTGTGCCAACCAGCGCTGTTACAGAGCAGAGCAGCAGCTCAAAGCTCAAACTAGAACATGGCTATCCCTATAACAACGTACAAAAAATTAAAAACTTTTAAAAAGGAATATATATATATATATATACACTCACCGGCCACTTTATTAGGTCACCATGCTAGTAACGGGTTGGACCCCTTTTGCCTTCAGAACTGCCTCAATTCTTCGTGGCATAGATTCCAAAGGTGTTGCAACGATGCTCAATTGGTACCAAGGGGCCCAAAGAGTGCAAGAAAATATTCCCACACCATGACACCACCACCACCAGCCTGAAACCGTTGATACAAGGCAGGATGGATCCATGCTTTCATGTTGTTGACGCCAAATTCTGACCTACCATCCGAATGTCGCAGCAGAAATCGAGACTCATCAGACAGGCAACGTTTTTCCAATCTTCTACTGTCCAATTTCGATGAGCTTGGGCAAATTGGAGCCTCAGTTTCCTGTTCTTAGCTGAAAGGAGTGGCACCCGGTGTGGCCTTCTGCTGCTGTAGCCCATCTGCCTCAAAGTTCGCCGTACTGTGCGTTCAGAGATGCTTTCTGCCTACCTTGGTTGTAACGGGTGGCTATTTGAGTCACTGTTGCCTTTCTATCAGCTCGAACAGTCTGCCATTCTCCTTTGACCTCTGGCATCACAAGGCATTTCCGCCACAGGACTGCGCTCATGGATGTTTTTTCTTTTTCGGTACCATTCTCTGTAAACCCTAGAGATGGTTGTGCGTGAAAATCCCAGGAGATCAGCAGTTTCTGAAATACTCAGACCAGCCTTTCTGGCACCAACAACCATGCCACGTTCAAAGGCACTCAAATCACCTTTCTTCCCCATACTGATGCTCGGTTTGAACTGCAGGAGATTGTCTTGCACATGTCTACATGCTAAATGCACTGAGTTGCGCCATGTGATTGGCTGATTAGAAATTAAGTGTTAAGAGCAGTTGGGACAGGTTGTACCTAATAAAGTGGCCGGTTGAGTGTATATATATATATATATATATACATATTTATATATATATTATATATATATATATATATACACACACACTACATATATATTTATATACACAACACACATACATTATATATATACAGTTATGTGTGTATATATATATATATATTATCATGTCATATTATATATATATATGTGTGTATATTATATATACGTTATACATTCGAGTATAAGCCGACCCAAGTATAAGCCGAGGCACCTACTTTTGCCCCAAAAAGCGGGACAACTTATTGACTCAAGTGCAAGCCTAGGATGGAAAATGCAGCGGCTACAGGTAAATATTTTAAAAATAAAAATGGATACCAATAAAATTACATAGGCAGTTTAATGTCCCCCATAGGCATTATAGGCAGATATATGGCCCTATATGCAGGTATATGTCCCAAAAGGAATATATGGCCCCATAGGCATGTAATAGGCAGTTATATGTCCCCCATAAGAGATTATAGGCAGGTATATGGCCCATAGGCAGGTATAGGGCAGGCTGTTGGCAGGTATAGGGCAGGCTGTAGGCAGGTATAGGGCAGGCTGTAGGCAGGCTGTAGGCAGGTATAGGGCAGGCTGTAGGCAGGCTGTAGGCAGGTATAGGGCAGGCTGTAGGCAGGGGCAGGTATAGGGCAGGCTGTAGGCAGGTATAGGGCCGGCTGTAGGCAGGTATAGGGCGGTGTAGGCAGCTGTAGGCAGGTATAAGGCAGGTATAGGGCAGGCTGTAGGCAGGTATAGGGCAGGGTGTAGGCAGGGTATAGGCAGGTATAGGGCCGGCTGAAGGCAGGTATAGGCAGGTATAGGGCAGGTATAGGGCATCTGTAGGCAGGTATAGGGCCGGCTGTAGGCAGGTATAGGCAGCTGTAGGCAGGTATAGGCAGCTGTAGTCAGGTATTGGCCGCTGTAGGCAGGTATAGGTAGCTGTAGGCAGGTATAGGCGGCTGTAGGCAGGTATAGGCAGCTGTAGGCAGGTATAGGCGGCTGTAGGCAGGTATAGGAAGTTTAAAAAAAAAACAAAAAAAACACTTACCTGGTCCCGTGCTCCGTCTCCCTCGCCGCTCCGCTCCTCGCTGCTCCGGCCTCCGCACGCTTGTCTGTCTTCCCGGCACAGGCGGTGACATCATCAGGCCGCGCACGCAGGTGATGACACACGCTGCCTGTGCCGGAAACTCCAGACGGCCGGATGTCTGCTTGCGGCCGCCCGGAGGCCACTGCGGAGCACGGAGCGCTCGCTCTGTGCCCCGCAGTGGTATCCATTCACCTATTTGCTTCTCGGAACAGTCGCATATAGGTGAAGGGATCGCGGACAGTGCCCGGACCACAGCAGCGCCGGACACTGTGCGCTCACTCGGCTTCAGTTATATGCGCTCCCTGAGGAGCCGCATATAGCTGAAGCGTCCCTGTCGGCGCACGGGCATCGCAGCGCTGAGCGTTGACAGTGACTCGAGTATAAGCAGAGGGGGGATTTTTCAGCACATTTTTTTGTGCTGAAAAACTCGGCTTATACTCGAGTATATACGGTATATATATATATATATATATATATATATATATATATATATATATATATTATATATACTGTAAAGCCCTGATGGGTAAGGTAGTGGGTGGTGTATACATTGCACCCAGAATTCTCACATATACATGGTGAGGACAGATGCACATCACCGAGAAACCTGGTGAGGTAGGAGCTGTTGCTTTAGTTTGTGTCGACACGTGTTGAACAGCTAGTATAGCTGTTTGCAAACAACTTAGTCCG
Source organism: Phyllomedusa bahiana (assembly GCA_025379985.1). Lineage (NCBI taxonomy): Eukaryota > Metazoa > Chordata > Amphibia > Anura > Hylidae > Phyllomedusa > Phyllomedusa bahiana. The sequence continues at coordinate 23,007 of JAODAL010043474.1, read as the reverse complement.
GGGCGGCTCTTATTGCGAGCTGTCAAAGTGTTGGGTGGGTGACTGCTCCCCGTGTTCCAGGCCAGGGTTTAGCTGGCCTATATAAGTCAACAAGTTTCCTGACTAAGAGTGTGTGCTATAACAGGCCAAGGGGTTTAGGCATGAGAGGCTACACCAAGAAGCAATTAGCATTATAGACTGTGGCTATAAGGTAGTAGTGAGGGAAACTTTTAGGCTGCGTTCCCACGGCACAGGACAAATACTGTCTGGTTTGCAAAACCGCCCGACGGAAAACCCGTGCAGTGAGGACTGCTGCACAGGTTTTCCATAGAGCACCATTGTGCTAATTTTCAGCCGGTTTTTCAGCCGGTCTGAAAAACCACAAACCGGCTGAAAAACCGTCCGAAAACCCTTGCCGTGGGGACATGCCCTTACTGTATAGTTAGTGCTCAGAGGAGCAGGAGTTATTGTGTTTATTGTGATATTGTGTTATTGTTATTGTGTTATTTTCCACCTGTCGTGTCTGTTGCTGTGACTAATAAATGACGGTAGAGTACCAGGCTTTAATCTGAAAAGCCTGTCTGTGTCTCTATGCCCTGGGACATTACTTGACCACCGAGCTGACCCCCCAGTACAATATATATATATTGTAATGGGGGGGTCAGCTCGGGTGGTCAAGCGAAGTCCCAGGGCATAGAGACACACTAGTTTTATTTTAATTATATATATATGAGACTATCATAAAGACTATATTATATATATATATATATTATATATATTTATATATATATATATATATATATATATATATATATATATATATATATATAGTCTCTTAGTTATAGTCTTATATATAGTCTCTTATATATATATATATAATTAAAATAAAACTAGTTTGTGCATTCACTTTAAGACTCACTAAGTTCATCGCAGCTTAGTTTGTTTCCAGCCTTTCCTCAGATAGCTTGTGTCCTTAAATATTTTTCACAAACATTATTTGAATTCTATATAAAGAACTTGACGACTACTCAGCGTTCCTAAATTTACCAGCAGTAACGGCAGAGGAGCGGAATAGTACGTAAATCTGTGTAGTTGTTATGGCTACGGTGGTAAGTGGTTTTCAGCCTGTTTCTGACTCAGTTTGTGCTTTCTGCTCTAGTCTTTCTTGTTTGCATTGCAGCTTGGGAGACATATTGTTTGTCTCTGTGAGTTCAGCAGCTTTTATCATCTTGTCAGCACCTGAGGGCATTTGCCAGTTTTGTAGCTTCTGTCTGAGAGAATTTAGTATGCGTGCACTTGACTAAATGTGACACACAGTACCTGTTGAAATGCAAATTTGGCCTCATTAGTGCTCTTAATATTTTGTCACCCATTGCTCAATGAAAAGTTGCACAACTGTGCATGGCTGCCGCAAACAATTTATTTTCCTGCTTGTCACTTTTAATCAATGTTATGCTAAGGTTTTGCTGTCTTGCTCTACAATATTTTAGATAGCACTGTGTTAGGAAAGACATTTGTGGTATTTGTATAGATGGGGTCCACTTTTCTGTAACTAGAGCTAAAATGAGTTTCCCAATATCTTCTGAGAATCTAGTAATTGTACAGATAAATTTGGATGGCACCGATTCACACTTTAATAATAAACGGCAAACATACTCGATCCCTGAATATCCATCTTGCACAAAGTCGGTGGTGCTCAGTGATAATAGCAATCCAATTGTAAATCCATAGAAAGGCTATCACTCACAGCACTCACCATTTCTTTTTTTCTATAGTTTTTATTTAGTAAAAACCAGCATTGGAAAATGAGTAATTGAAAGCAGGTATTCTGAACCAGGCAACCCTTTAAAAGATGCAGCTAAAAAGCCCTCCATCTGTCTTCTAATGCCACCAACAAGGTAGCTTCTAGGCTAATTGGCATCCAGAGCAAGTAAAAAAAATGTTGAACCCGGGCCGCTTTATATTTTGGTCGGCTCTGTGCACAGGTTTCATTATTGCCCATCTCCTCCCAAACACTGTTTATTACGTTAATACAATGAATTTAATGTTATAAAACAAATATATCTATTTAGGACAATTTGTTTAGACATTTAATAGGCAAATGTTGACTCACAGGTGATGTCTTCTCTTTGTCTTCTTATGGAAGAACCCTGGCAGCAAAACAGCAAATCACAACTGTTTTTGAATTCCTATAATTTGCAACAGTGCTAACCATGTCTTCTCCACTGGCTGTCACCCCAGCCTAACAGCAGACTTTGCACTTTTGGGCACTTAAGAATGAAGTTGGACAGTTACATTGGTGATGGGTCTAGGGCTCGGTGGCCACTCTTCCACACTGCAGGGATGGTGCAGAGTCCAGATCCCCAACCTCCAAGGGTAGAATCATGTGCCAAGAGAAACTAAGCTGTTCTGAAATTAATGAGTCTTGGAGACCATCAACACAGAGATCAAGAGCTGTGGACGGCTCTGCGTACTCAGACCGAGCAGTGAGCTTGGGTCTAAGAAACCTGGGCCAGGCAAGGTGGTGTGCGACAAAGGGAGAAATCTCCTTGCTGCAGGATGGCAGTTCAGCTCAAAGAGCAGAGCGCATGAGGCTAGCCAGAGATCTGGTGATGGTCAGGATGAGGAAGTGGAGACAGGAAGTTGTGGCAGGGGTGGACACCACCGGTACAGATTACCCTTCAGGGGTAAGAGGTTTGCACAGATTACAGGAGGAGGAGTAAGAGGAGGAAGATCTGTTTAGTGCTCTTCGACCCTGAGGCTTGGGAGATACCGGCAGCATCTCACACATGAGTGCTTGGATTGTACATTACCTGACAACATGATCCACGCATCAAGGCAATCAAAATGAACAGCAATTACTGGGTGGTCACCCTCCTTGATCCACCTTACCAACACCTGCAAGGCAGGGCAGAATTCAGAAACACAGAGACCGCCTTCAGACCATGGTCCATGACTACCTGTGGCTCAACCCAGTGTTTTTTGGACTTGGTCTGGACACCATTGACTTCTGGGTGTCCAAACTGGATGAATGGCCTGAGTTGGCTCGGACACCATGAAGTTTTATCCTGCCCGGCAGCCAGCGTTATCTCAGAATGAACCTTCTGCACAGCTGAGGGGTGGATTTAATGACATAAACATATTCCGTCTTGTTCCATGAGAATGTGGATACACTTGACATTTATCATAAAATGAAATAAAGCGTGGGATCTTCTGACGATTTTGTTGCCGGTTGCCGTTGTCACAACTAGTAAACTGTAGAAGGTCTTCTTCACAATGTGAAATTTACACATTCCATCAGTATCTATTAAACATTAGTCTTAGTCAGTCTGAAATAAGTCATCTATTTAACCGTCTTCAAGGCCCCATACAAGCCAAAATCAATTGGGGCCCCCACACATTACTTCTTCTATTTTTTTAAATTATTTGTGGGCCACTTTTTCGATTCAGGGCCCGTGATCAGGGGGTAGAGTATGCCTGTACTGCCCTGTTAGCACCCTTGACGGTCGCAGCTGCTACGGGGCCTTTCATCATGAGGTGTCCTAAAAGCCCCTTTGTCATTGATATGGACTCCGGTATCTGAATTGGCACATGGTAGTGGCAGGGTGCCAATAGGGCAGTACTCTTGTCTGGGGCCCTAATCAAAAAGGGGCCAGTGATATGTTTTAAAAAATAGGAACTTGTTTTGGGTGACGCCCCATTTGATTTAGCTGATGGGGATCTGTGAGTGTGTGTAGGAAACGCTTAATAGATGACTGATAGGCTGCCCTGGCTACACTGCACCCCCCTATGACTAGCCCTTCCAGCTGGAACCTCCATGTTCCACTGTTGGGATGTTCTTGGGGCCCTGGAGCAAAAAAGTGATAGGGGTCTCCTGCCAGTTACATGTGACATTTCCTATATAGTGTCTTCTTATGTATCAATGGGGCCCCGTAGCAGCTGCTAGCGCTACACCTCCCTATTGCTACGATATGTCCTCAATTTCCAGGTAACCATTGAAAGGAATGAATTATTTTAGCCTGTGAATTTTTTTCTGTCACTCTTAGAGCCAAATTTTCGTCACCAAGTTGTTCCACGTATCCATTTTTACTGTTATGGATGCTAATTGCAGCTTCTCCTCGCCTGTATAGGCATAAAAATTAATCAGAACATCGACTAGAACTTTGAGGCAAACTTCTTAAAATTGGAGGTTCTACTCAAACTTGAACTTTTTAGGGTTCGCTCATCACTACCAATCACCTAACCTGAATCCAATAGAAAATCTATAGAAGGAACTAAAGCTCAGAGTCCATAGAAGGAGTCTATGGAACCTTCAGGATTTGAAGAATGTTTGTGTAGAAGAATGGGCCAAAATCCCCTCTGAGCAATGCAGGCTAGTTTCTTCATACAGGAAGCATCTTGTCATTATTATTATCATTTATTTTGGAGCGCCCTTGATTCCAGGGCGCTGTACATTTCAGGCGGGTACATAAATAACTTGGTCAAACAATTACAAAGTGACAAATAAGTGACTATCAACTGGTACAGTGGGAGAGAGGTGCCTGCTCCGCGAGGCTTAAAATTCTACAGGGAAAGGGGTGAAGAGACAGAAGGTGAGGGGCAGACATGTTTGTGGGGCGGAGCGAGTGCAAACACGGTTTAATGTTGGTTATAGGGCAATCCTGAAGAGGTAAGGTTTTCAGGTTCGTTTGAAGTCGTTGAGAGAGGGGGAGGGTCTGAGGTGTTGGGGCTGTGAGTTCCAAAGTGTGGGGGAAGCACGAGTGGAAGTCTTGAAGGCGGCTTAAGTGAGGAGGTGATAAGAGGAGAGCAGAGGAGATGGTCTTGTGAGGTGCGGTGGTTGCGTGAGGGGCTGTATTTAGAGATAAGGCAGAGATATATGAAGGGGAGAGGTTATGGAGAGCAGGTAGGTCAAAGTTGTTTGCTTGGAACTGGATTCGTGGGACAATGGGTAGCCTGTGAAGGGATTGGCAGTGGGGAGAGGCCAGGAGCTGTAGCCGAGGAGTGGGTGAATCATTCGGGCAGCAGAGGTTAAGGATGGTTTAGGAGGGGAGCGGAGGGTGCTAGCTGGGAGGCCACAGAGAAGGAATGTGGCAGTATTACGAGGCGGTGTGAGATGACGAGGGCATGGACAAGCATTTTTGTGCTTTCAGAGTTAAGATAAATGAGCGGATTCGGGAAAATATTTTTTAGGTGGAGGGACAGGCAGAGGTTGTGGGTTTGATGTTGTGCGGTTTGAAAGGACTGGATTGGAGTCAAAGATTTTTCCCAAGGCAGGCCGGAAACTGTGGTGCTGGTGAGAGAGTGTTAGCCATTAAACAGTGATAGGGGAGTGATAGGTGGAGAGATGGATTGGGAGGTGGGAAGTAATGAATTCAGTTTTCTCCACGTTTAGTTTAGGAGACGGGAGGAGGAAGAAGGAGGAATTGGACGAAAGACAGTCAGGGAATCCGGGAGAGAAGAGAGGCGACATCTGGGCCGGAGATGTAGAGTTGGGTGTCGTCAGCATACAGGTGGTATTGTATGCCGTGTTGAAGCTATGAGCTGACCCAGACCAAGAGTGTTAGATAGAAGAGAGTAGTGGGCCCAGGACTGACCCCTGGGGGACACCTACAGACCGAGTGGGTCGAGAGGTGGAGGTGGTGCGGGACAGTGAGAAACGCTGAATGTTCTACCGGTGAGGTACGAGGAGATCCAGGAGAGGGCCAAGTCCGTGATGCCGAGGGAGAAGAGGATGTGTAGGAGAAGTGAATGGTCGACAGTGTAGAAAAGGCAGAGGGACAGGTCTAGGAGGATGATCACAGGAGTGAGTTGGCGTGAGGCTTTGGAGTTGCTTGGTCGTTGGTGACTTTGGTTAGGGCGGTTTCTGGTAGAGTGGTGGGGACGGAAGCCGATTGGAGCGGGGGTCAAGGAGAGAGTTGGTGGAGGATGGGAGGACAGTTGAAGATGGATGTGTTGCTCAAGGAGTTTAGAATGCGGACATGGAAGCAGTGAGATTGGGGCGATAGCTTGGACAGTGAGGAGGGGACAAGAGATGGTTTCTTTAGGATGGGTGATGATGGCCGCATGTTTAAATGAGGAAGGGAAGATGCCAGAGGGGTTAATGATAGATTGAAGAGGTGGGTGAGGAGCTGGGATGATAACAGCACTAAGGTCAGGGATGAGGTGAGATGGTAGTGTGTCAAAGACTACAGGTGGTGGAGGTTCGATTGGACAGTAAAGTGGAGAACTTGTCAGTGTGAGTGACCGGTGAGAAGCGAGTTAGAGGGGAATAGTCAGTGAGCAGGTACAGAGGTGGGACTGTGGGGACTCCGAGGTATAGGGGTGGCTGAGTGGGCTGCAAGGGTGAAGATTTGTCTGATGAGATTTATTTTTCATTATGGAAGTGTGTTGCAAAAATCATCTGCTGAGAGGAGAGATGGTGGAGGAGGTGCTGGTGGATGCAGGAGAGAGTTGAAGGTGTTTAAAAAAAGTTGTCTGGGGGTGGTGGGACAGGGAGGATAGAGAGTATGTGAAGAAGTCTATTTTGGCTTAGGTGAGTGCGGATTTTAATGTGTTGTTAGTGATTCTTTATATGAGGTGAATGTCAGTGGTGGAGCGGGTTTTCTTCAGCGGCGTTCGGCAAACACCGGAAGCTCGCCTCTCAAGCTGTTTGGTGGAGTCTGTGTGCAGGGTTGTCTGTTTCATTTTGTGGGTTCTGTTGTGTGTGAGAGGGGCGAAGCATCAAAGAGAATGGAAGTGTTTGTGTTGTTGTAGAATGTGGTGGCTGCGTTCATCTGGATCAGCAAATGAGGATATGGTAGAGTGAGGTGCAAGAGAGTCAGAAGAGGAGTGCAAGGGTTGAGGTTTTGTAGTTTCCTGCTTGGGTGTACTAGAATTTGGTGCAGGAGGGGCAGGTGGAGTGGTGATGGAGGAGATGGTGAGCAGATTGTGGTCAGGATAGGGAGAGGAGGGTTTGAGAGGTTAGATAGGGGTAAAGGCGGGTGATGCATAGGTCCAATGTGTGTCGTCTGTGTGAGTGGCTCCGTGCGTTCAATGGGAGAGGCAAGGAAGAGGAGTGTGACAGGAGTTTTTTGTAGTGGAGTGGGATGTATCGATTGTAATGTTTTAAAATTCTCCCATGATAATCAGTGGGGATGTCGGTGGAAAGAAAGTGGAGGAAGCGCAGGAAGCAAAGTGGTCAAGGAAGCTGGTGTGGCAGGGCCGGGGATCGTTGACAACAGCCACTTGGAGGTTTTGGTGGGAGTAGATGCGGACAGAATGGTCACCTCGAAGAGGGGAGGGTCGAGGGAGGTTACTGGTGGAATGGTGAGGAAAGGAAAGGTATCTGACGAAGAAGGCTGGACACCTTCCGCCATTTTTACTGCCCAGGGCGGGGGGTGTGGGTTAATCTGGAGCCCACATAGGAGAGTAACAGCAGGGGAAGTTGTGTCAGAGGGTGTCAAGACAAGTTTTCTGTTATATCAAGGAAGGTGAGATTGCGTGAGATGAAGAGGTGTGGATGAATGGGAAGCTTGCTGCACACGAATGTGCATTTCCAGAGGGCTCCGACATGGGGGTAGGTGCTGCAGGAGTGAGGGGGATGGTTTTGTGAGTTTTATGTGGTTGATAAAGTGTGTGCTGTCTTGGTCTGTTAAGAGATGCCTGAAAACCACAGTGGGGATGCGCTGAGGGGGCCCGGGGTTGGGAGGATATGTCCCTGGCAGTGAGGAGATGCAGGTAGAGAGTGTGGAGGTGTGTGTGGGTTAGAGGATGAGGTGGTTGTGTGGGTTTTTTGAGAAAGGTCTTAATGTTGTGGAAAGTGGTGAAGAGTGGAGGTCAGGTGTGAGGGTAAGACAGAAGGGGAGATATGGAATTCATTGCCCTCAGCGTGGGTGTATGAGGGGAGACAAGGAGTTTGATGATTAGGGAGGGCAAGTGAGATTGTAGCGAGAGGTGCATATTGGGTGCTGTTTGAGTGAGGAGCTGGGAAGGGTCTTGGTTACCTGTGGTTCACTTCTGGTTTCAATGCTGGTATTAATGCTGCATACACACTTAAGGAGTAGCACTTAAAGGATGGTGCACAGACTGACTAAAGTCAATGATGGACTAGGGGGCATGCTTATATAGGAAGACCTGCTACTCTTACGGTGTGAAATTGGGAGGGGGGGGGGGGGGATAGTGGTGAGCAGAAGGAAAGATTGAAAAGTGATAGTGGCTAGAAAATTAGGCCTTGTCACTGCAGGTGATGCAGCCAAACTACAAAGTTTATCAAAAGTGTGTACCATTCAATAAGACATATAGCAGGAGATTTAAACAGGGCACATGGAGAGGATGTTGAGGGTTGTAGTTCCACAGAAATGCATACCATTCAATAAGACATATAGCAGGAGATGTTGTTGTCATCACCAACAAAGGCTTTTGTACGAAGTATTAAATACATTTCTGTAAGCGTGTTTAATTTTGTCATTTCTTATTATTACACATACTTTATGGACCCCTATAGTTCAATTTCTTTGCCTGCGTGCATTGGATGGGTTGTTTCTGATATCTGGTGAGAATTTCATGTCACTAGCCCTTCAAGAGCGCTCCCCACGGCCATAGGCAAATAACCAGACGGTTTGCCGGCCGGGTTTTTGTCCTGTTTTGCGAGCACCGTCCCCGAATGGGCCGCGGGTAAGGACGGCTTTTCTCCGTGGGAGCAGAGAAGAGCCTCCCATCTCCCCATTTGAGAGCAAAAAAGGGAAAACTGGACAAGAAGGAATGTGCTTGCTCAATCGTTTTGCCGCCGCACCGCCGGCGGCAAAACTGCCCGACGGGAAAACCCGTGCATTGGGACTGCTGCACGGGTTCTTTTTCCAAAACGAGTCAATTGTTGCTAATTTTTAGGCAGGTTTTCAGGCGGTCTGAAAAACCGCAATCCGGGCTGACAAAAAGTCAAAAAACAGTTGCAGTGGGGGACATGCCCTAAGTAATATATTTTTTCTTAGATAAATTGGTGTAGGGTTCTAATACTTATTTCTCAACTTGTATAAACACACTTCTTTGCCCCCTTCTCTGTCACATATAGACCACTGCTCTGACCCTCTCCTCACATATAGACTGGTACTGTAGCTCTCTCACATAAAGACTGCTGCTGTGGCTCACTCCTGACATATAGTCGGGTACTCTAGGCCCCTTTTCTGTCATATGCTCATAATGCTGTAACAGTAACATGCTAGATAAGGCTAAATAAATACACATTGAGTCCATCCTCAATCCCTATAGTCTTGATCCACAGGAAATTAAAAATGGTACATGAGGTGAAAGCGAATTGCCCCATACAAAAGGAAAAATTCTTTCCAAACTGCAAATGTGGAATAAATCCCTGGATCAACGTCCCATTCCAGACTCTAGTAACCATAAGGGTAGGTTTACAAGACGTATCTGTGGTGCTGAAAGTGTCAGAGCCCAAAAAGTGTTGTTTTCTTGTCAGAAATTCTGCACTTCTAAGAGCAGAATTCCGATGAAAGACGTCGAGTGTCAAAGACAGATTTTCTGCCCCCTATACATAGTATTGTCGGCATTTAAAGCACCTCAAAGAACTGATAAATCTTATAGTACACGCCCAAAATACTCGAGTAAAATCAGAGTGACAACAATGGTTTTACATTGTAATTCATGGGAGGTGTTTTACTGCCGGTTTTCAGTCCCCAAAAAAAGAATCAAAATCCGTTGTGTGAACATACCCTAACCTGTAATTGGCAGTGACCCTTTAGCTTGCCATCTAATTATTGATTGTCCATCCTACAGCTGTCACATTGAAATTCAAAGATATAGTAGCAGGTGGTTCATGTCAAAAACCTTGCCTTAAACACCGACAACATGCCCCTCCTCTGCTTTGTTAACTGTGCCCGTCCATGAGGTAATTATATCCTACTCTGCTGCTGAAAAGATTGATAATACTATATAGTTTGATATGCTTTGAGGTTGTGTAGAATGCGCCAGAATGTATGAACCTGCTCTTCTACAGGTCATACCAACAGGCACAGTGTACAGCCAATACACACAAGTCTGGCTCAGGCACCTCCTTTACCCTGGTCTGGCTGTTCTTCTGCAGGTCATACATACAGGTGAGTGTTGGAGCAATACCTACAAGTCTGGCTCAGGCCCTCCTTTAACCTGGTCTGGGCTGTTCTTCTGCAGGTCATACATACAGGGCAGACGGTTAGAGGCAATACCACTAGTCTGGCTCAGGAACCACTTTACCCTGGTCTGGCTGTTCTTCTGCAGGTCATACATAAAGGGCAGTGTAGAAGGCCAATACCACAAGTCTGGCTTCATAGGCACCACCTTTACCCTTGCGTCTGGCTGTTCTTCTCAGGTCTTAATTCAGGGACAGTGTAGAGCCAATACCACAAGTCTGGCTAAGGCACACATATTACCATGGTCTGGCTGTTCCTTCTGCAGGTCTTACATACAGGTTGTAGTGTAGAGCAATACCACAAGTCTGGCTCAGGCACCTCCTTTACCCTGGTCTGGCTGTTCTTCTGCAGGTCATACATACGGGCATGTGTAGAGGCAATTCCAACTAGTTCTGGACCTCAGGACACCACCTTTACCCATGGTCTGGCTGTTCTTCTGCAGTCATACATACAGGGCAGTGTAGAGCCAATACCACAAGCTGGTCAGGCACCACCCTTTACCCATGGTCTGGCTGTTCTTAGCAGGTCATACATAACAGGGCAGTGTAGAGCCAATACCATACAAGTCTGGCTCAGGCACCACCTTTAGCCTGGTTGGCTGTTCTTCAGCAGGTTTTTTCATACATTCAGGCGCTTCGTGAGCTAATACCACAAGTCTGGCCTTCAGGCACACTTTACCTGGTCTGGCTGTTCTTCTGTAGGTCTTACATACAGGGCTAGTGTAGAGCCAATTACCACAAGTCTGGCTAAGGCAACACCTTTTACCCTGGTCTGGCTGTTCTTCTGCAGGTATACATACATGGGCTGTGTAGAGCCAATACCACAAGTCATGGCTCAGCACCACCTTTACCTGGTCTGGCTGTTGTTCTCGCTGGTCCATACATACAGGGCAGTGTAGAGCCAATACCTCAAAGTCTGGTCAGGCACATCCTGTTTACCCTGGTTGGTGTTCTTCTGCAGGTCATACTTCAGGGCAGTGTTAGAGCCAATACCACAAGTCTGGCTCAGGCACCACCCTTTACCCTGGTCTGGTGGTCTTCTACAGGTCATACATTCAGGCGCCTTGTAGAGCTAATACCCACAAGTCTGGCTCAGGTCACCTTTTACCCTGTATTGGCTGTTCTTCTGGCAGGTTTACATACAGGTGCAAGGTTGAGCAATATCACAAGTCATGGCTCAGGCACCACCGTTACATGATTATGGCTGTTCTTCTGTGGTCATACATACAGGAAGCAGTGTAGAGTAGTGCATGAGCGATTACGGTGACTTTTCGTCATCGGGTCGATAGTCGATATCGGCCAATTATCAATAAGATATTCATTAAGTCGATAATAGATTATCACCGATGACCATTAAAGTCTATGGGAGGAACAACACCTTCATCTCTTACACCCAAACAGGGCTGGAGAAGCTGGTATTTACAGCCACAAACAGTCAAATGGATACCTGCTACATCTTAGGCACAATACACTTAGGCTATAAAAGCCACAGAAAAAAGTCTACACACCATTTCACTATCCTGTCTTGTACCACAGACTAGACCCTTAAACCTGCAATCACCCACAATTATAAACGTGCCAGAAGGCGTAGATTTGAACACATCATTGTACTTGAACTGGACATTGGACTATACCTGTCCTGGAACGCAGCATGAGCCCCAAAACCTGACATGACCCCCAGATTTATAAAGAAGCCGGAAAAAGGAGTCTTTCAACCACATTTTACCTACCGGGGCCACAGCCTGACTCTTAAAAATGTTTGATCCACAGTTCACAAAGGAGGCACTATGCTTTTTTGTTGGTCACATGTACTTTAGTATATTTTTTGGTAAATGCACTTGTTTTACAGAATTTATTTAGGATAGTTTTATTTATTAGTTTTACATTATTTCATTTTGCTTTTTTCAAAGTGTGATACATACTACATACACCCCTCCCTGCAGTTTTTTTAAGGTATTTTTTACACGTGTAGATGTGTTAATTCGTCCGCACACCCCATAAGATAATACAAATGTCCTAATTCATCCCAAAAACACTTTTTAGTTAAAAGACATTGCCCTCCTGGCTTTTAGACTGATTCAGCCAATAAATTCAAGGGTTTTTCATTTTTCCTCCAAATCCTTCTTCATTGATTAGGGCGCCCCCCGGAGATACATAATGCGACCCCTAGTGACCCACCCCCCAGAAATTTTAAAAGCCTAAAATTGTGAAAATTTGTGCCCACCCGGGGGCCCCCTTTTTGAACTACTTAATCACAGAAATCCCTTTTTCAAAATCAGATTTTTTAGAGAAATTTGAAGCTCTCCCGTTGCCCCCAACGGGGGGAGCCCTGCGCGTCAGCCTCGTTAACAGGAGGTCCATGCCAGATTACGTGGGTGCGGTGAGGGGACCGGCAGCGTCTGTCATTATTAACACCAGGTTGCAACCAGGGCGAGTTACAGTGGGTGCGGTGAGAGCCAGGCTAGCGTCTGTCATCTATTAACACGCAGGTTCAGCAGCCAGGGCCGGGTTACAGTGGGTGCGGTGAGACCGCCCAGGCTAGCGTCGATCTATTAACACGGTTTTAAATGCCCTTTTGACGCAGGCAAACGAAAAACAGTCGTGCTGAAGCAGAGTGCGGACGCGGAAGTGTGTGTAAGACCTCCAGCCTTCCTCCTGTACACAGTTCAAGACCTGGGTGCGCTTGCCCTCGTAATTAGTGCGGACAATTGAGCTTCACTTGGAAATACTGTTGGTTAGCACTCGGTTACCACAAGGTGCCCTTTTTATTGGCAATCTTTTTCTCATTTACTCACGTGCTGGTGGAAATTGGTCTCTGTACTTTGTTCTCTGTCGTGCTCCTTACTCTTGTCCTCTGAATAACCTACATCTGGTCAAAGTTTTCCTGTACCTCCCTTGTACAATTCAGAGGAAATTTTTTAACAGCTATTTTGTACATGCAAGGTTTTTTAGTAGTTTAATTCTAGAAAACACATTTCATGTCTTTGTTTCTCTTTTTTTAATTGTATTAAATGGGTTGTCTCAATACAGGGATTGCTAGCTATGTTAAAGATCTTGCAAAAACAAGTCATTTTGCAATATGTTGTCCATTAACAGTGTCCTACCTATTTCCTTTTCTGACAGCACCCATAACTCTGAGCCACTCTTGACAATTGTGAAGAACAAAAATGTCTGTTAGAAACACATTTTTTTCAAAGGACCTGTAGTCTAGCTGCATTTCACAGCAAATATGCCCCCAAAAATTCAAAAAAATGACCCACTGAGCCACTCTTTTGACAATTGTGAAGCACCAATGTCTGTAGAAACAAATTGACTTCGGTTCCGGCGCATCATGGTGTGAGGAGAAAAGACGGAGCTCGGGGATGGACGAGAAGAAACCCGTCAATCCTAAAATAAAAAATACCCGCCTTTTAAACGCCTGCAAGTACCGGAGGACATCCCGTACGGCAGCAGCACACGTACAGGGAGGACCCCCCTGACTCCCTGCATCAGAGGAAAGACATGGAGAGGAGATCGGAGACCGCCGGACGAAACGCCGCATGACCACGCGGCGAGAGCACACCGTCGACATACCTAAGGTGCGGGTGAGAGCAAGGCGAGCAGAGAGCGCGGCCAACCAGGGGATCCAGCGCAGTACCCGACGCAACACCACACCCTCACCGCGGCGGAGAGCAACCGGCCAGAGGAAGAGAGCCGGAGGCGGGAAGCTGCGGCAAGGAGCACGATCCGACTGGCCCAAGAAGAAGGACACCGGCACACAGGGGAACAGGAGGAAACGCAGAGGGAACTACACAGGAGCGCAGCTAAGTGTTCAGATTTTAAACATCCTTGCCACTGTTTGCCCTGACCCCTGAGGACAGACGCCAACAGAAAGGCCGGGTTAGAGTGGGATTATAGTTTATCCCCCTGAGCAGGTCTCTAGGAGGGAGAGACAACACATAGTGCAAGCCATGCGGGCCATTTTGTGTCTGACTGGCAGTCTGCAGACAGTACTCAAACGCAAGGCTCTAAGTGGCTAACCCAATCATGTCGAAAGCTTGGCCCCCTTATATTTATTTAGCCTGATATCCATACAACCCAAGATATCAAGGCAAACCGTTCAACTCTATATACTGACTATATGGAAAAGTACCTCCATAAGATGGGTTGCAGCAAGAAGAACGTAGCAGATAAAGCAAACAAGCAAGGGATCTATCCTCCCAGACCTCAGTTCTCCAAAAGGGTCTTTCAGAATATCCCAAAAGAAAAATATGGATGACACACATCCCCATTAGGGAAAGTGATTCATCCTTACTTCCCAAGAGCTCAGGACTGTAGTACCCCTACTCAGGGCGCCTCAACTCTTTTTGCCAGCCCAAGAAATTATAGAAAGCATAGCAAAACCGAAAGTTGCGCGCCAAAATCTCGCCAGAAAATCCAAGACTTCATGGCTGAGACCAGTGTCCAACAAATGTTTTATCAAGTGCAAGCTGACTTGAAAGCTTCAAGGCGGGACCGGTTAAATGACATGGACAATCAACTACAGGATCTTCGTTATATATATATCCCCATCGTGCTGAGCATAAAAAACAAGAATTACAGCTCCAGAAAGTCATTTCATGATAATCAACGCCTCAGTGAGAACTAGAAGATTCGAAAACAGATCTAGGCGAATTATTTTAAGAATTTTAGGCGTCCAGAGTGGTTCCCAGAAAGATTTGGTGAGGCTAGTGAAAAGGGGAACTCACGAGAAGCCCTGGGTTATAACAGCTATCGCAAGGTAGAAAGGGCACGTCGCTTAGGACCAGTATCTTAGGGGAGGGACAGCAGACAAACACTCAAGAACATACAATACCTCGGCTTATGGAATTAGACCTCGACAAATTAATTGTCAAGTATTTTGACTTATATGACAAAGTGAAAATTCTGAGAGCCTTCGGAATATCTTAGATCTGACTTTATGTTTAAGGGTAAAAAGCTGCTTATATTCGAGGACTTCTCTGGAGGTGGTAAAATGGCGCAGAGCTTTCTCCAATTGTTTGCTCCGCTCTATTCAACAAGCAAATTAGTTTCACGTTAAGGTAGCCAGCGATTTATTCGGATTTTTCAACAATGACTGGTACCACCTGACTTTCATACACCAAAGGAAAGTGGAGGATATACTTTGAGGATGACACAGGATTCTCGCTCCTGACCCCCCTCTCCTAGGGCAAAACGGTCCTTTACCCCCACCAGCTAGAAGAAAACTGAAGATGAAACAACTGAAACCTGCGAATGAATCAATAACATCGATGACAACTGAGCCCAGAAGAGCAGAGAACACAGAAATACTCTGAGACCAGACACTTAAAGAGGAAAAGAGAGCCTCCCTGAAATATTCCTTTAGCCTAATACAATGCGGGCACATGCAAGATACCTACCTGGGCGAAACTCTCAATTGAACTTCTGGGAAATATTATCCTGGTTTTGGGGAAAGAAGTTAAAGGGATAGGGAGGGAAGGAGAGAGAGGGAAAAGCCCTTGGACTTGAGAATACTTTGCCACAAAGGAATAACCCCTGGCCCCCCTTAAACATAACTCTGGAACATGTTATACGATATGTTTTTTTTATCCATTTATTTAGGAGGGAGCTGAATACTTGTTACTGTTTTTCTCCCAATCCAGATATCTATATATTGAAGGGGAAATGTAATGCAGTGGTGTTAATAATGTCAGGCACAGCAGTTCTCGTCCTCCATCGGAGGCTCGATCACACGGAGCGGATCTCTGATGGGAAATGGAGCGTCTGCACGTTATAATGGGAAGAAGCGAAGTCACATGCAAGAATTCCTGAGTGAGGGACCACCCTCTACTGGAAAGCTTTTGGGATCCCTTCTTCATTCACAAGCTGCAATGCAAAAATCATCTAGGAGTCAGTCTTAGATTTAATATCGGGTTTACATTTAAGTTTGTAAAGTTCAGGTTTGTAAAGGTTCTTTCCACCAGAGGTAAGGTCACAAAAACAATATGTATATATCCTTATAATGAAAATAGCAACCTGGAATGTTAAGGGTCTACGCTCCCCAGAAAAGCGTATGATGGTGCTTCGTCACCTGAAGCGCCTCAAGATTGATATCGCCTTCCTACAGGAGACTCACTCATCCTGGAGGATAGATTACAAATGCATGGAACACGAATTATGGGTCAGTAAGTAAGTGTCATGGATACCCAGCGGGTCGGGCATAAAGCGGGCAGTGCTGACAATGATATGGTAGAAAATTTAGAGGACAAACATATTCACCAGGAACATGATCAGGAGTGGACGATGGCATCTTTACTCAAGTGAAATTGTATGAAGAAATTATTTACATGTACAATGTATTTGGGCCTCGAACTATGGGAACCCCTCATTTCCGAACAATCTGGAACTCAATATTGCCAATGACACCTCAGGTTTCAGCATAGTCAGTGGAGATTTCAATGCAGTAATCTCCTCTTTAGAGGACAGACAAGGAGGCTCTACCCACAGACATAATAGAAATAAGGGACATACACATTTGGCGAAATTTACACACCGATTAGGTTATGTGACCCGTGGAGAAATAATGATCCAGGTGTACCAGGGAGGGGGGAATATACCTCATTATTAGCCTCCCCAAACAGCGGGTCTAGATTCGATAATGTATTCATCTCTCAGACACTTTTACAAAGAGTAGGAGAGTAGAGATATGAGAACATGGTATATGGCCATTCCAGTTTGTGCGTCTTAACGCTACTCGACCGTGTGCCGCAAGGTACAGACTACATTTGGAGATTTCCATCGTTTCCTATAAAAGACGAGGAATTCCAACTTACAATGCAAAACTGGTGGGATAGTAATTTCAGGCAGATAACACGCAACACGAACATATCACCCCAATTATTTTTGGGATACGGCGAAAGCGGTTTTGAGAGGAAGACTGATAGCCTACCTTTCTAGATTTGAAAAACAACTGAATAATCAGCTGGATATCCTGAGCAATAAACTCCGGGAAACATATACAGCCTTTACCTTAGATCCCTCGGAAAATAATAAAGAGGATTGGATGTCAGCTAAGAGGGGCATATGAGGCATGATGTGAAAGGCGAGAACTCTTAAATAGATACAAGTAGAGTCAGACTTTTTCGGTATGGAATAAGCCTGGGAGGTTACTGGCAAAATTTGCCTAAGGAGCTCTCCAGGGCCTCTAAACATAAAACACGCTTCGAGATATAATGGAGGTGCTTAAAAATACAGGAACGGAATTGCTGAAATTCTGCAGGCCTTCTACACATCTATACGCCGAGAGCGACCTGGATGACATTTCGCTGCTGAATGGCTGGGAAGACTCAAAACTTCCGCGGGTTGGACAGCAGAGGAATTAGTTATCTTGAGGCTACCCAATAATCTACCCAGGAATGGAATCTGCGTGATCCAAACTGAAAAATGCAGTCCCCCCGGGTCCAGATGGGTACACTGTGAGTTTTTTTAAGCGTTGAAACTCAATCATTACCTTACATTATAAACTTTACAAGGATACCTGAATGGCCAAACCTATCCCTGGCTATTGAACCATGAGATATTAAAGTATTCAAAACCAGGAAGAGACCCCACACTAAGCATCCTCCTACCGTCCTATTTCATTAATTTTTTTAACGTAGACCTCAAGCTACTAGTAAATATAATGGCGGATAGGCTGGCCCCTATATTTCCCCAGGCTTATAAGTAAACACCAAGTTGGGATTTGTACGGGACGCTCGCGGTCATTATTGTACGGAAGGTATTATTAGTCTTAGATGAGATCAAAAACACTCAAAGAAAACATATACTCCACGCTCTACTGACAATAGACACGGAAGACAGCGTTTGATAGTGTCGATTGGGAGGATGATCTGAACCTAGTCCAGAACAAAAATAGGTCTGTTTGGATCCCTTTCGTAATATGTGTATGCCTATTTCATCAAACCAGATGCGAGAATTTGTACACAGGCTTCCTTCAGTTCATTCCCTTAGCGGCGGTACAAGGACAGGGGTGCCCCATATCGCACTTTTTATGTAATTTGGCCATATGAGCCCTCAGTTAGCTCTTTGTCCAATCAAATACTTTGAGCATTACAGTTCAAAGGCAATGAATGAAACTCGCTTTGTTGCGTATGACGTGACTTTCTTTATGGAGCACCGGAACCGAGACTTAGCATCCCTAATGCGTCAAATTCAGGGGAATTTCGATCGTACTCAGGCTTCAAACGTCAACGCAACTAAATCAGAAATCCTATGCTATCCCCAACCTCCTCGCCCTTGTCATTGGCGCATCTAGACTCCCCAATAACATTAGCTAAAACCTCTATCAAATATCTAGGTATCATGATTGGCAAAACACCTGAATCCATTATTACCATTTAAATTTTCCCCCCATAATTCTGATAATAATTAGAGTACTAAACAAGTGGATAAACTACCTCTCACATGCTGGCTAGGTGCACCTAATAAAGATGATGAGCTTCCCGGAGCTCCTATACCCTCTTCAAACGATTCCATTGTTCCTAAAACATTCGGATACCCGAATCCTCTCGGCTAGCTTCACTAAATTCATTTGGGCGGCAAAAAAACCCAGAATCGCACTATCTAAACTGATGGTCGCAAAACAACACGGAGGAATCAATCTCCCTGACATCAGGAAATATAACCTAGCATGCCTCATGCGTCATTGCCTCGACTGGATCAAACATACTGAATATCACTCCAATACGGAGTTGGAATCACTCCTGGTGTCCCTGTGGGACTTGTCTGCTCTGCTGCATACGAAGTTCTCACTTATCCCGAGAGACATAAGGACTTCTATAGTGTTGAGGGACACCATTATGACTGGAAGGCCTGCCGTAAATTATATAAACTCCCTATGCAGTTGCGTAAAACACAGCCTCTTGTAGGTCCTCACTGGAATATAAATAGGCCTTTGCAATGCCACTTATCTTTTTGGGGAAAGAAAAAGGTGTTAACAACAGTGATGATCTGTATGAGTATGAAACGCCAGCTATATGTTACATTTACCAAATTGCAGACAGCTAGAGGCATACCGGCTTCACTTCCTTACTTATGGGCCACAGTCTTGAGGTTTCATTAGAAGCAGAGGTCAAAAACACTAAAGGAGGGTGTTTCAAAGTATACCTTTGGACAGACATGGTAGGCCAAGATCAGCCGACACTAGCTATCATACCTGTATATGAACTTGAGATGCTTAGGACAACCATAAATGGGAAAATAAATTATTGCACAATGGGAAAAGGAGTTCCAGGAATAGAAATTGCTCAAAATATTACCTGGTAGGGTGGGAGGGGGGTCTGCAAAGCCGGTGGTAATTAATGAAATTTGGCGGAGACCCACTTACGATTTCATACACTGCGCAATTTTATGGATTTAATATTCCCCCGAACCCGCTAGCTCCACACAGGAAGCTACGATGTCCTAAATACTCGCAAAATAAAACAGACATGATTCATGGAACGTGGTTCTGCCCCGAATCCAGACAATTTTGGGAATCTCTGACCGACATTTTGAGGCAAAAATGGATACTCGACCTCCCTCTTTCACCAGAACTTTTACTGTTCCATGATTTCTCTAATATATCACTACACCACACGCTGCTCCATATTATTTTCTTGGCAGCAAAACGGTGCCTACTAAATAAATGGCTGGATGAGGAGATGCCGAGTGTCCAAAGTATTTTTAACCAGGTGAAATTATATTTACAGATGGATAAAATAGAGACGGAATCGACCAAAATATCACAAACTGAGAAATTTTTCACCAAATGGGGACCATTTGTAGAACACTTCTTAAATGCCTCAGAAATTAGGACACTAGTCACTCCATTTAAAAATACAAAATGGTACCTGGAAAAGGAACTAACTGGAACACTAGGCATTTATCGAGTAGGAGACCATTAACACCTCTCGGGGATACTAACATTAGTAGACATTGCGAGACAATAAATGCAAGTTGCGACCCTTCATTGACATGATACCTAAGTTCAGAGAGGAAAATTTGTCATAGAGTGCTAGATAAAAATGTGAACTACTATCTGGTGGAAATTTGGTTATATGAGTTATTTTATTGTTATTGTTAGGTGCTAACCAACATTATATACTTTTACAATTGGTTCTATAACTCCAGGAACTATACGGTATTGAGAATCGAACTAAGGAGACAAATTCAAAAGAATCATAAAGAAAAAATAGAAAATGATGCTACCACATGCCTTTATCACTTTATGTGCCAATTCAGTGATGTGTATCTGCTATTCTCTATGTAACGCCTTCATGGTATATAATAGTGGACTCTACAGATTCAGAAAAGGAACCAGTGATTTGTGAAATGTGAAATGCTTGTGTGTCGACTGATTTTCAATAAAAACATATTTAAAAAAAAAAAAAAAAGAAACAACATTTTTTTATAATAGGACCTATAGTATAGCTGCATGTCACAGCAAAATGCCCCCAAAAATTCAAAACATGACCCTTGAGCCCCTTTGACAATTGTGAAGAACAAATGTCTATTAAAAACCCAAAATTTTTTAAATTTGGACCTGTAGTATTGCTGCATTTTAAAGCAGCATGACCCAAAAAATTATAAAAATGACTCTCACCACTGTTAAAAATTGTGAGGGGGAAATGCCACTTAGAAGCCACATTTTTTGTTCCAAAGGACCATGATTATTGCTGTATCTCACAGCAACATGACCCCAAAAATTATAAATATGACTTCTCAGCCACTGTTAAAAATTGTGAGGCAACATGACCCCAAAACCCTTGACAATGCGAAAAATTCTAAAGATGAAGTGAGTAAATGGAATATGGTTTTGTCATGAAACCTTGGTGTCTAATAGTCTCCTCACAGCAAAACCAGCAAATGAACTGTTGGGAACTGAGAATAAAAATTGCAGTAAAAAAGAATGATCATTTTAAAAAACATTTTTCAAGAGGACCATTTCTGTTTGAAAAGAAATGTGAAATAGACCGGCAACTAATCGTGACCTCGGCAATTGGGGCCACAACATATCAGAGATCCATGCCTGATTCATCTTTATGAAAGTCAAACGATCCACATTATCTGTGGAAAGCCGGATGTGTTTGTCTGTAATGACTCCTCAGCTGTGCTGAGGTCCGCTCAGATATGACGCTGGCTGCTGGGCAGGACAACACCTCTAGGCGTGGCGAGCCAGCTCGGGCCATTCGTGCATTTTGGATTACCAGAAGTCTATTTGGGGCGGAACACATACAAAAAAAATCGGTGTTGAGACGCAGATAGTCGTGCACCATGATCTTAAGCTGGTCTCTGTGTGTTTTATGTGTGCCCCGCATTGCATTCGTTTTGGGGAGGTGGTAAATAAAGATTGCCAGAGGTCACCCATTAGGCTTCTGCACCTTGCCCGCTGCTGCCGCTACGGCTACTCGGCACTCTACTGCTGTCACGTCGCTGACGTTGTTCCACCGTGGACATTTGAAGAACGTGAAGCAGACGCAACAGATGTCTTTAGTTGATCAATCAGCAAGGGCTCCATTTCCTGCATTTTAAATCTCTATTTGGGTGGGTGAAGGAAAAATGCTGAGTTTTGTTTTGTACCGGGGATCCAGGAGGGTGGCCACCCAGTAAAATGTTGTTCATTTTGATGGGCCCTTAATGCGAGATCATGTTGGAGGAAATGGAGCATCCAAGCACTCATGGAGAGATGGAGCCTTGATTTCCCAAGCTTCTGGGTCGAGGGGCACTAGCAAACTGATCTCCTCATCTTCCTCCTCCGCCTCAAATTCGCGCCAACCTCTTTCCAAGGCAGGGACGTAGGTAACGTCGGTGTCTGGGAATAGCTCCTCCTCCTCTTCTCCTCCTCCTTTTCCGGGTTTCCTCCGCACAGCTTCAACCAGCTCTGACTTGCCTGAGAGATGCACCCTGGAGCTGATGCGCCGCATTGCACTACCTTGACCCCCAACCCCGCCTAAGAAGACGATAAAATTGGAAAAAGTCGGGCCCTTTTGGATTTTTTTTACGGAGAGAAAGCTCCGGGATGCTCTTGTCCGACTCCTCCCCTTTTCTGGCGGGGGCCCGATGTTTTAGATGTCCAACGATCCTTTTCCAGAACTAAGATCCCACAATGGGCATGCTACAAGGGCATCGCCCCACTGACCTTTTGGGTTTCTTCAAAAAATGGCAAGGATGGTGCAGAGCTCTTTTCCCCGCCCACCTCAGTGGTTCAAACCCCAGGCCGTACCGCTGCTTGTCAGCCCCCGGTCACTTCGTACTGCTAATGGCATTGCGCTGCTGCCCCAATCGCTGGAGCATGGGAGGGTGGGAAATTCCCGGTTTGCCACATCAACAAAAACGGTTGACGGGGAGGCTGGCTGACGCTGCAACGCAGCAGGCGGGACGAAGCAGGGTTTTAACGGGTGAAATGCAACTCAGACCTCGAGCCTTCTCAGCAGGCAGTCCCGACCCGGTAGCGCTTTAAAAAATTTTTTGGACACATTTTTGACAGTCCAGGGAAAGGAAATTGCTCCACCTACCCATCTTAAAGGGGGCCAGCAGATTTTGGTTCGCACACCACCTTTTCCTGGCACAAAGGTTTTTGGCACCCAGCCACGCTCGGGGCTGTTCTTAAGCCCTCCACAGCTCCTGACCTGTGTTTGGGGGTCTCCAAGGCAGATTTAAATTTAAAAAGGCCGGTTTCTCTGGGGCCCCTGATGCCCAAAAAGGGCCCTTTGGGGGAAAAAGCCGCACCATCCTCGTTTTAAAGGGGGCGCCCCAGCCCGAAGCCCCCGCACACCAGAGACACCCCCCGTGGCTGTCACTAGATATAGCGGCCCTTGGGCCCTGCTTACTAGCCCTTGTCGGTGGTTGGG